>PNEQ01058143.1:0-42841 GCA_003012365.1 Medauroidea extradentata | reverse complement strand
AAGATAATAATAATCATATTTTTTTATTATGCTGAATTTGGTGAATTATTAAAATTTTTATGTAACTGTAAAAAGCATGTAAGGTATAACTTTTATTGTAGTTTTATGTATTATAACAGTTACATAAGAAAATGTATGTAAATAATTAGAAAATGAAAACCTGTACTATTATATTGTTGAATTTGTTAAATTTTATATTTTTATTAAATATATAAATGTGTATATAAATAAATCGTGCGGTAAATAAAAAGTTGTAACAGATAAATAAAGTTAATTTTAGTAGAATTTCAATACGAAACTGCAAATAAGATTTTTTTATACAAGTATATGTAAATATATGCAAACTAATTAAAGTTTATTGTGGAAGAAATATAACATTAAATATGTATAAATTATATTGTTTGCATTTATTCATTATTACTATTTAATCAATAAAAATTATCGAAATTAGTTTGAAATATAAGAGAAAAAAAATTCTCAACAATAAAATGTGCAAAAATACTATTTCTTAAAAAAAAAAATTAATATTAAAGTTTTAAAAATAATCAAAACAAAAAAAGAGTGTTACCAAAAGATGATAAACAACTGTAAATAATTATCAAAACAAAATGTTTTAAAAATGTATTCAGCACCATGAGAAAACCAGTATTATTAAAGGGTAGCATTGAACATATACCATGCTATATTGGTAACAGCAGCCAAAGGGTTAAATGTGCATGGTGTCTTAATAACGAGGTTCCACCCTGTCTGAAGTTTGTTCACTTTTCATATGTTGCCAAAATGGGCACATGGATTGTTTCATAGAAAAAACCTGTGTACGAACACACTGCAACATATTTGAGGAATGAGGTAAGCGGCCGCCTTAAGACACTCCTGAATAACTGTAAAATAGCTATCTTGTTGCTAAGCAGAGGGCAAACCACACAAAGGTCGGATTCTACCCTGACTAGCCTATGGTATTTAGCGTAGGTAATAAGACTCAAAGTTATTGTATACGACAAAAATGTGACAAAAACTTTACTTTTAACCACAGTTTCCAAGGAACTACGGGATAAAGCAAAGGTAACGAGAGGATGGTGTGTTGCTCTCATCATTCCTCAAACACTGGAAGAATAAGGAAGTTATTGATAAATGTACGGTTAAAATTAAAATAAATAATAAAACATTATGTTAGTCAATGCAACAGACATCATATCAGTATGTCTCATGTCACCAAAAATTAGGTTGAAGGATAGTAGCAAAAAATGTAGATTGTTCCTCCTCGTAAACACTCAATACAAAGAGTTAAAACACAATGAAGAAATTAGCAATAATTGTACAACTTCACAGACGTGAAATGAGAGAAGGGAAAACCCACTGGCACTGCTCTCACTAGAGAAGTGTGAATACTCACCACATCCAGGACCTGACGCAACAAAGCACTGATGTTGCATGGCTCCTCTGAGGTGTCGAACACTGACCTGGTCAGTGGCATCTCCTCTACAACACACAAAACAATCCTTAAAGTCTGTGACCTCACACTGACTGAGACACATCTTACAGCAACTACAAACAATCTCCAGTATTAGGTGTCAGCCTTGTTTGAATTCATATAGGTCATTCGGGATAAAGTGAGCACTACAGATTTAACCTTTGAAAAAAATCACTAGCCGTTACTGCATGTAAGTCATCATTAGCAAGAGTTTCTTTACTGCTTCTATGGTTGGTAGCGATTCACCGCACGTAGTTCCGTGTATTATCCTATTTGAATACAACATTAATGAAATCAACCTCTCTGTATTTAATACACTTCAAAATATTTATTTATGATATTATTGACATTTCTGCTTACAGTATAATTAGAATAAATTGTCGCCAGAAGAATGTGACGCTATCGCCAACCTCAGGTCATCTTCCTCGTTAGCGCTTGCTCTGTGCTTCAAACAGCAAAAATTCCACCGACAGGTGACATCCGAGTTAGGCTCTCGCCATATTTACGCCGCTCCGCCAAGTTGTATCATTTGTGTGTGTTTGTCCGTTGTGCGTATATACACATTCAAAAGTATTGGAACTTACGATGAATGTCATTGTCAAATTATGTGAAACCCATGGTATTCTGTAAAATATGTTTTATGTTTGCCAGTCTAGAAACAATATACTTTTTACTTCACATGTTAAGAAAATACGTTATTTATCGTTTTTGAAGTGCGTTATCATCGTTCGTGGCAGCAGAACCAAACGAAATTTGGAATTCTTTAATTGTGTGTGTCATGCCTGTTTTTAGTAGCGGTTTTGAGTTACAAATTCAAATAAAATATGCCCGCATTTACGAGATTCATTAACGTCAATAGTGCATGCTGTATAAACTAGTCGAAGGACAGAAACCAGTATTGTAAGACGTTAACTCGCAGATATTTATAACTAAGATTACTATTTACCATATCTTATATTCAGCCCCCGTCCATTTAATGAGTAGATATTGTAACTAAAATTTATCGGAGCATTTTAATGTAGTTGTAAACATTGCACGACCTTGTGTAAATAAAAGCACGTGGCAATATTTATGCTTACATTCAGCGGAAAGATATAAACTGGCAGAAAATAGAAATTAATCAGGGGTTTTTTGAGTGTTAACTTTATTCCGAATCACCAACACTATAGGAAATACACTCAAGTCCCTAAACTAAATGGAAGCCTTATGCATATCCTGTGACACATTGCTAACATACATGTTTTAATTACCTACCTATTTTGGAAAGAACGTGATTTAGAATAGATAATTACACCAGCAAAGAATTAAATGTTTCTGTACAAATATTCAACAAAACAAACAGCAAAGCTCTGCAAACACAGCATAAATATTCTTAATCACAAAGAGGTAGGCCTTAACAGAGTGACTTGATCAAAATACATTTTTTTTAATTAACTTATCAAGTTGTACCAAGACTTTCATTTGGGTTGTAACACTGAGAAAATTGCAGACTTGTGTACTCATTGTTTTCTGTTGATTTCGGTGTCTTGAATTGTTGAGAAAGAAGTATTGGTATGGTGCACGGTTGAACTAGTACTATATTTATTATAATATTTAAGGGTGCTTGCAGGGGCTTGCAGTCTCAGGTGGCATTACTTAATATTTTTAATATTTATAACTCTGCTTTTATGCTCGAAGTCGAGGCATAATGTTTTGGTTTGGTTTCCTGGTATTTTGCAGAATTCCAAGTATTTTGGTGGTTAGTTTTTTTGGAACGATCAAGTTGGCGGGCATTATGCTATAAAGGTTACTGCGTATTTTCATCATACCTAACACTATAATATAAAAAATTCGCTTGTCACCATCGCCTGTTGCTCAGTACAATTTGAATCTCACAGCAGTGGAACAAATTATTCTGGGACATCATCAAGACAGGCATATCGCGAAGGCTGCTGCCTTATTTTAGTTTTTTAGTTAACTGTTATGAAATATAAGTGTGGAGTAGCAATTTAATGTACATGTCAGAAACATCTGTAAACTATCTTTCGGATCATAAAATTTATATAGTAAGAACGAACCATAATATCCATACAGTAAGAAATTTATTTCCGCTCACGTGCTTAGCCGCTGGGTGCAGTATTGTACGACCACTTTCCTTCCCAAGTATCACCGCTTTGTTCCACGTAACTAATCAAGAGACTGCAAAGCATTATGATTTTCATTTGTGTCTGGAATGACATAAGTCAAAGAATGCCAAACAAATTATTGTTTCCACTGAACTTGTTACCTGTGTCATTTCTGGAATCCAATTATCAACTACAACTGGCTAAACTGCTGTATCTGACGCACCAATATGGGCCGATACTCTGTGAGGGACATCTAGGAGTGATGATGACGAGGGAGGGCCCGAGTGCTGCACGAATGTCAAGGTCACTTTCCATTGGTAGCACACAGGCGTAAGATGAACAGACCCAGAGCTAAGAATGAAATGCTGTCTGCTAGAGTGCCACAGGAGGAACACACCAAAAATAGTGTTGTGCCCACTGAACAACAAGTGGCCACGACAAGATCGTTAAACGAAGCTTTTAAGTTTGACAAATAAATCTTAACACAAGCAAAGAAAAAAGCCTATGACGGAGGATGTTGACACCAGACAAAGAATTACAGTAAAGCCCCTGATTTAACGAATTTAGGAATAACGAAAATAGCGATACAACAAAACGATTTTTAGGAACCTTGATGCCGGTGGGGGTTGGGTAGCCTATCTGCGAGCGCGCGATGGCAGGGCGGCAGTGTGCTTACCAGAGCACCTCTGAAACGACGACCGTCATCTTCCGATATTGCGATACTCTCTATACTCTATGAGGAATATACTTATTTGAACTGTTTGATTAGTTTATTTTTATCCTGTGGACTACAGTTAACAATATACATAGCACAATGAATACAATTACACTTGTATGTATTGTAGTATATAGGTTAAGAGGACTATACACCTGATGTAATTTTGCCCGTTTGATGCGCAGAGACAGTGAAGCGATAAGATTCATCTTTCCACACTCAACGGTAACAGCATCACTTATATTCGCGGCGCGCCAAACTGCAGTGCAGGGCTTTCATACTACTATTATTCCTGTGGGACTTAAAGCAGTGACCCTACAATTTTACTTGGGAAAAGTTTGTAATAAAGACTAACGTATGCTTCCAACGTTGTGTTTTACGAATCTGGGTAGAATTTTTACAACAACTGTTTAAAAAAAGCTGTTTTTAGCCATTTTAAGGGACCTCCAAAAACATGTTTTTAATTAGCTTGATGCATTTAAGTGTTAGAAGCCTAGTTTTAACTGTGTGTATTATATTAGAATACGTTTAGCTTTTTCGCATAAAAAGAATAGGCGTAGCAAGCACACTCTACAACACTGGTGCATAAGCCCTTTAAGAAATACATATTTGACTGGTACTTGCATCAGAAGCATCGTGAGTACGAAAATGGGAAGGAAGTGGGCTTAACAACTCGTCGACAGCCAAGATCATTAGAAACGGTAACACATATACAACAATAGTTCAAAGGAACTTGGGAAGGAATCGGTCGTGACTTTTCGTTACGGAC
Organism: Medauroidea extradentata; assembly: GCA_003012365.1. Taxonomy (NCBI): domain Eukaryota; kingdom Metazoa; phylum Arthropoda; class Insecta; order Phasmatodea; family Phasmatidae; genus Medauroidea; species Medauroidea extradentata. The sequence continues at coordinate 37,781 of PNEQ01058143.1, read as the reverse complement.
TCCATCCCAGTATTCGCCCAAAGTGATTTTCGGGAAACCATGGGAAACAGAAATCATGATTACTGAAGACCGAATTCGAACATGTATGCTCCCTAACGCGAGTGAGCGAGTCCAATGTTCTAAACGTTCTGCTAACTCGCTCGGTAGTGAGTAAACCGAGGCATAATTTATTTTAGCATATTTTCCGGATAAAATGAGAAGATGGAGATAGTTTTTATAGCAGAATGGGCGCAAAATTTAGGAAAATATTGCCTCTTCTAAAAAAAATAAAATACGTCACCGTCAAAATGCTCTATTTTATAAAAAAAATATTATTTTTATTTCATTTTTTTCAGCAGTTACATTTAATGTTTTGCTGTGCGGTGCTAATGTACTAAAAATATTGTTTTTTATAGTAATTATTTTGCTTATAAAATCTCAATTTTTCTTAAAAGCTGTATTTTCATGTTCTGCTCTGTTGCGCTAAAATGCTGAAAATGACTGTGTTTTTTAAGTAATTAGGCTATATGGTCAAAAATCTCAAATTTTTTCTACAGTTGTAGTATTTTTTTCTTTGCAAAACAAATATGATAAAATGATTGCATTTTTGTAGTAATTACTTTGTTGAAACATATTAAATACATATATTTTTTAAATATATTACATTTTTAAAATTGACTAAACAAATACAAAATAATTTCTCCCATTAAACAATGTATAAGATTTAAAACGAAAAAAACTTGGGGCACATGCAAGAGAAAGTAACAAGGAATGTAAAGAGTAGCTGTCGTTGAGAAAATTCACATAACAGTTCATATCATTTGCAGTGCAATAATATTGTTAATTAATAACTTAGGGGAACTATTCATGCATCAGTTACCTATTACAAACACCCCACTTTTTTTTTTTGTTAAATCTTTCAAATATTTTTGTAGGATAAATTATTTTGTACTTTACAGTCGGTACTTAAAATTGTGGTACATTAAAAAATATATTTATTTAAAATTATTTCCTGCGTTTAAGTCTCGTGTGTGTGAACTTTTGCAGTCATATATATTAAACTTAGTACTGTACTATTCCATTAAAATTGGCCCCTCTTATATTGCAATGTCATCCTGTTCTGAGCTACGTGTAAAGTTTCAGGACTCTAGCTCATCAGGAAATAAGTTTAAAATCGATTACAAAATTTGTACCGAACAGTGAGACCAGGAAGCGAGTTAATAAACCCCTAAATTAATACACAGTTTATTGTTACCGAAAAGACAAAGCGAGTTCATAAAAACGTGTTTAAAAATCTGCGATTTGTCAACATTTACACTTTATGTTTTACTATGTTCTGCTGATAATATGATAAAATGATTACATTTTGTAATAAATAAATTGTTTAAAATATCTCAAATTTTTCCAGCAGTTTTACTGTACTGTATAGTTTGCTGTATTGTGACTTGTATGTAACGAGACGTGGCGAGACTCGACAGCTGTCTAGTGATGTGACGGTAATATAGAGGAAGTGGGGCGAGTACCGGACAGCGTTGGCCAGGATGGGAGGCGAGGAGAGGTCGCGATACCGGACATACCCGAATCGAAGTTACGGAAACGTCCGAAGCTGGCTTCATCGTGTAAGTACCTAGACAAAAGTGCGCAACACGTACAGGAAAGCTAGGCATGTAACATTGTAACGCCGCACTAACTCTCATTTTGGGGGAAAATATTAGCGCAGCGTGTGGATATTAACTGTATTTGTTGATAGCCGATTCTGCCCAAGAACGGAATCCGGCTTTAACATGTTTGGAACCTTCTGTTTTCATTAAATTCCCGGAAAAATGAAAAAATTCCTGTACAATTCCCGGATTTTTCCCGGTGGTGCAAATCTCCGTACAATTCCCGGTTTTCCCGGTCACTAGACACCCTGTAAAGAAAACATGCAAAACAATAAAATTAAAAAAAATTATTTTCATTAAATGCAAAATGTTAAGTTTTTACTAAATTTGCAATTATTCTTAAGTTACAAATAACACATCTTTAAAACTTTTTCTCTACAATCTTCTTACCATATATTTAATGTGGTTAACATATAGAAATTGTGTTTTAGCTTATTTTTGAGTTATTGTTTTTTTTTTTTTTTAATTTTTTTTTACGAAGTATTGCCTTGTGTTAAAATTATTAAAATTTAATAGGCATGAGAAATAAAAGAGTCATACCAGATACAGTACTCAAGTTTCTTATCAGCCTTTGAGTGACCTCATCTAAGCTGCGGAAATTTTAGGGACACAAAGGGATGGCAAGGGGAAGAGAGAGAAGGAATATGTCCGAGCCGTGGGAAATCAGCAGAGCAGGTCTTCACGTGGATAGGGACTGAACCTTTTCAATCAGTCTGTGCTTGATATTGTTCGTGAATGTTTTAAATGCAGTTTGTTCTATCAACAATGAAAATTGCTCTTCAAGTTTGATGCGTGTTGAGTTCATTTAATTTTACGTTGGTTTTTGAAGATGGAAAGTTATTGTGTGGGACATAGTTTTAAGTCCAATTCGCCCAGTAAGTTGTACAACAGAACTTACTGAATCAGATAGAAAACTTTTAGGGCCGTATCTATAAACAGCTTTCGAATGACAACCAACTGCTCACCAAAGCTTTCTCTATGGGGATAGCAGTTGGCTGTCATTCAAAAGCCGTTTATAGATACGGCCCTAAGAGGTAAGAACTACATGCTCCAATGTCCAACGTGTGTGTTTATATCACAGGCGTAATTTCCTGTCAAATTTTGAAGTTCTTCAAAAAGTGTGTAGTGACCAAGGTCATAGAAGAACAGATCTGGACACTCGCCTATCTACCAATGTATTTTGCTTGACCCCCTTGTTGTTTGGCTGTAGTTCGTCAAGTTACCGAGAATGTCGTGCTTTTTGGCGCTGTAATTCGGGCGGTCGGACTCAAACTCCGTCCACTTTTTTCTATTGTTGAATTTATAAAGTAAATAAAGATTGCTGGAGCCTTTTCTTAAATTTGTGAGTGAAGAAAGTATTTCATAAATTGATAAAAAATACGTTTTGATAAATTGTTTATCATAGTGGAAAGGAAGTGGACGGAGTTTAGTCCGACCGCCCTAACATCAGCGCCAATAAAACACAATATTCTCGGTAACTTGGTGAACTACAGCTAAACAACAAGGGGGTCAAATATCCAGGCGAGTGTCCAGACCTGTTCTTCTATGGCCGTGGTAGTGACCCTTTTACTAAACATAAGCAGAATGTACATAAAGGCCTCAAGACTATTTCTTTTTTCATTTTACAAGAAATTTCATAAGTCTGTTTATCTTGTGCCCGGTAAAAATCTCTGTATATCCTGCCGAAAATTAATGTCTCAAGAAGCAAAAGTAATAAAACAAAGCAAGAAAATGAAAGTAACTCATCAGAGTGTGACAATGAACCAGATAATTAATTTACCATAGAGAAACTCAACAACAGCTGCAGGATGTCGTACTGTTCACCAATCAGGTTAAAAAAAGGATAAACTAGAGAACTTCATACTTAAAAAATAAAGCACAGCGAGTTCATGAAAGTTTCACAGCACAGGCAAGTAAAGCTCTAAATATAAAAAACCCAATATGCTTTGAAAGTACACAGCAGTAAATCTAGGAAGACTTGTACTAATTGTAAAACACTAATGGGGAAATTGAAGGAAAAATATATAGCCAGTAATATAATTCAGAAAGTCCAGGTACTGACACTTGCTCCAGAATTATGGAGTAAAAAAACTGTTGATAATTTTGGAGTAACAGAATATTTGGTAAAAAAAAAAAAAAAGCCAGGAAGATTTTACAGGAGAATAGAGTTTTAGAAACACCAGATAGAAGGAAAGGACATCCCATTAGTGAAGCCACAGCCAAAAGAGTAAGAGTTTTATTATGACGATGATGTAAGTAGAATTTCACCAAATATAAAGGATTGTGTGTCTGTTCCAAGTGAAAAAGGAAAACGTATGTTAAAATGTAAAAGATTGATATTGCACAACTTAAAAGATCTGTATTTGGAATACAAGGCAAAATATCCTAACGATAAATTAGGGATAACAAAGTTTTGTGAATTATGCCCAAAAGAATGTGCAAATATTAAACAGCCATGCCATTCATTCTGTGTGTGTCTGCACATATCACCAAAATGTGAAACTTATGATGCAAAGTGTTGGTCTTACTATACCATACCAAGAACTCCTCCAAAAACAAGTATGCAACTAATCCTCTGAAGAGTGTATGCTGCACCGTTGTTCTAATTGCCCTTGTTCCATGAATATATCATGCAAATTGAATATTTAGTCAATCAAGAAACTGTTGAATTCAAGCAATGGCTGTGTACGGATAGATCAACACTGGAAACTTTGATAAAATCGGTGGATGACTTTGTAGAAATGAGGGTAGTGAAGTTGGAAGCTCTCACTAGACATCACTTCACAGCAAAATCTCAAAGCCAGCATATGAAGAATTTGAAAATGAGCTTAAATGACAAAACTTGCTTGATTTTGCACAAAATTATACATGTATATGTTGTGGCTGTGATAAATTGGCATTGGTGGCAGGAACTGTTTGTTATACTTTTGTTTTGTTGGTCATATGTGTTATGTATCGCTGCTGTTTTATTTGTTGGTAATTTTCTTTGGTGTGTCTCTCTCATGTAATTATGTGTAGGATGAGTTCCAATGAAGTGTGTTAAGGTGTTACTTGGAAGTAAAAGTTGAGGTATATGTATGCAGTATAACATAAGGTGTTATTTCATTTTATTACTGTTAAACACGATTTCAACAGGTTATGCGCACAGTACTCACCACAAATAAGCACCGAAGCAAATATAAGAAGTGACGAAGAAATTGTAACTGAAACAGAAGATGGCCGATCAAGCAAGAGACTGTATACCAAAATTAACAATTATTATATGTGGTTCAGAAGAGCACAAGCAGAGTTAATAGAAAGGAATTGCTAGAACGCAATTGACCCGGGATTCAATAACAATACGGAACTCAACGAGACACAAACTAGGTTGAATAGAAAAGTGACAGCATTTCTTCTAAAAAGTGTGCGTGACGCTTACGTGGAAGACATAGGAGAAATAGCAAGAGCCAAAGACGCATGGGAGAAGTTAGCATGCATTCACTCATTGTACACTCTTCCCCAGAGTTTGGAAATGTTACGAGAAATGGTAAACACTGAGAAATCAGACAATGTGAGTATGCATGACTACATATCGCAAATTCAGTCTTGGAACAGAAAAGTACAAAACTGTGGTTTTGGTTTAGAGTTAAATGATGCAAAGTTAGCCAAAAGACAAGTATGGACTGTTAGTGAATTTTATCGCCCGAGAACCCAACTTATCTACAGAGAACGTCGAGTCATTACTGCTAAGGGAAGACGTTGATTAAAACGACAGACACATCAGGAGCATTCATGACTAGGGGAGCAGTGAGAGGGAGAGGTAATGGTGGAAGATTTTTTCGGGACAATGAGGGCAGATCTAATGGTGGAAGAGGTTATCGAGAAAGCGTAAACAATGACGGGCGGAACAGTCCTGCGGATTTTGAGCAAAATGAATTTGGGAACTACAGAGAAGATGACAATCGAAAATGTTTTAAATGTACGGAATGGGGTCAAGTTGCTAGAAATTGTACAAAATTACAATGTTTCTCATGCGGAAATGATGGACACAGAGCCAGCGAGTGCACCTCTCAATCTCAAAATCCAAATGCACAAAGAAGACCAACAAAGGCTGTACAAAGAAAGGAAGACAATCCAAAATAAAGAACTTATGTAACTGTAAGTGGGCTTGTGTATCCAGCGAGACACACAGATGAATGGATAATGGATTCGGCTGCCAGTGATCATATGTGCTACAGACTTGAGATGTTTTAGAATTTTGAACCATGTGAAGGGATTGTATCTATGGGAAAGGGGTTTGCAGATGGGAAAGGGGTTTGCAGATGTAAAAGGACATGGGAACGTCGAACTCTCAATGACAAAAGCATGTGGAGGATGGACTTTATGCTTGACGAATGTTTTATATGTACGTGAGTTCAGCTATAACCTTATTTCTGTCTCTCAGTTAGCATCAAAGGGCGTCATCACAGAGTTCAATGAAAATGGTGCTGTGGGATATGACCAAGATGAAGAAATCTTCAAAGCAGAAGTCTTCAACGGCTTGTACAACTTGAAGGTCGTAAGTGAATCACGCGGCACAGCAGCAACATCCGATGCAACCTATGAACGTGACACCCGCAAGAACTCCAAGGGAACAATCGCAGTGGGATTACGAAGCGACCAGGGCCCCGTGTAAGCTACACTAGTTCATTACAAGTACTTGTAATCACAAGTTGTTACTAACAAGCGTTTCACGTATCTTTGGAATAACTTGTCAGTAACAAGTAAATATGGAGACTTGTCCATTACAAGTTTACAAGTGTAAACAAACGTGTGTGCACATTGGTAAGAACGTTAAGATGTCAAAAATGTTGTTGAATAGTAGTAAGATATTAATTTTACAAGAAATAAGAGACAAAAGGGAACAACTGTTTGGACCTTTTTCCGAGTACGTTGACAAAACAAGTTAAAACAGACTGTTGGAAGGAAGTTCATAATAAATGTGGTAGTTTGGGGTTAGTGGTGCCCGAGAAAGATTGGACATATACTCGCGATGTATTTTGGCAGAACCTGAAGAAGGCAACAATGGTAAGATTTTTAATAACTTCTTTTATTTCTTAATACATAGAATATAAAAAATAAAAAATTCTCTCGAAGGTACACGAACATCCTTTAAGTCACAGGCCGTAGCATATTTACTACATTTTATTTAAACAGAAAACCTCACATTTCACGCAGCTAACCATTTAATATAAAATTAGAAATTCTGATACAAATATCAGTTTATCTTGTATTGGACATAAGCCCATATATTGTTTAACTGTTTAAAACTTCCAGCACAAAGTTTAGGGCTATTCCATTTGAAATGAGCCTCAGGACCAAAATGTAAAATTATAATTATAAAAACAGTTTTTGAATAAATATTATAAAAACAAATTAGATTTCAATAATCTGAAGAGTATTTTTTTAAATGCGTTCATTAATAATTTTTACAAGCATTTAAAGTTCGTGGTAGTTGTTGATTGTAAAGAAGGCCACATTGTGTGTATGTTGTCAACCCTGCTTTACACACCATAAGGCATCCATTTTGTTTTGATTGTGCTGCAATAGCAAGAGTGGACAGTGCCTTCTTTACTTCGACAAAACTACATTTTACGGGTAAGTAATATGAATATAGTAAGTATTTTAAGGTATTGATAGTTTTAGTCACACCCGTAACAGATATCTCACAAAAGTTTGTGTAGCAATTAGTGTAATCACATCAAAGGAGTTAAATGTTGTGAAAGTGAGGTTATGTATGAACTTTATTTACCAGATGTATAAAAATGCCTGTTTGTGAAAGTAATTTTGCGAAAAATTGTGTTACGGGTGTGACAATAGATATGTAACGGGTGTGAAAAGATTAGATATACAGGTTATTGTTCTGGGATGACTATAACCTTATTTTATTTAGGCTATAAATATATTGTTTCAATAAATATAATCAAAATTTCTTCACCAGGACTACTACATGCATATTAATTTTGTTTCAGATGCTGAAATGCCTCTCCCAGTAAAAGACCGTGTAAGGAAATTCAGAGAAAAAACAAAATCAGACCCAAATAAACGGGAAGAGTATCTCAAGAAAGAAAGGGAACGAGATAAGAAAAGGAGAGAAGCTAGAAAATGTGAGCTGCAAACAAACAAGAAAAAGCTCAGTGCAAAACGAAGAAATGATAGAGAACGGCAAAGATCATTCAGAAAGAAGGAGATGATGACTGCAACAAGGGTAAATGTTACATCCCCTATTGGTTCATATAAATGCCCTCAATCATTTGGAAAAGCTGTGGCGAAAGTAAAAAGATTACTTCCAAACAGTCCAAGCAAAAAGCACGCTGTTCTAAAGAAAATTGTACTCGAAACATTAGACCCTCAGACATCTAAAAGTATTTATAAACGAGTGAAGAAAGGTTCCAGGAACATATCTGATGCCGACAAAACTAAAGTTGAGGAATTCTATTGCCGGGATGATGTGAGTCGTCAGGCTCCTGGCATTAGAGATGTCAAGTCTGTGAAAGATAAGATAACTGGTACAAGACAACTGGTTCAAAAACGCTACATAGTTTTGACAGTGGGAGAAGCTTATGAGGAATTCAAGAAACATAACCCTGACATAAAAATTATGAAATCTAAGTTTCACTCTCTTCGGCCGCAGAACATTATGCCTGTATCTCAAATGCCCCACAATGTTTGCGTTTGTAAACATCATTCAAATTTCAACTTTTTGATTGATCCGTTGGCAAATCTGGTACCCAACTTTCCAAAAACTTCAAAAGACCTCCTAAGTAATGTAAGTTGTGATGTAAACAATGAAAAGTGCATGGCAGGAGTATGTGGTAATTGCCCTGATCTTCAGTTACCACAAACCGTTAACCTGGAAGAGTGTGTTTCATGGAAACAATGAAAGTCGGACATCAACAGTCATCTAAAAATAACTGAAAACATATCTTCATTACGAGATGCATTTAAAGAGCTGAAAATGCAAATTACATCATTTAAACTTCACTGTTAGGTTAGAAAAATCCAATCTGATTTTTTTGAAAAGAAAAAAAGAGAACTAAGTGAAAATGAAGCTGTTGTACAGATCGATTTTGCTGAAAATTATGCTTTGATTTGTCAGGATGAAATCCAAAGTGCACACTGGAGCCACTCCCAGGTTACAGTGTTCACGTGTTGTGTGTGGCAAACAAATGGTGTGCAGTCATATGCTGTGATAAGTGATGACCTGTCTCATGACAAGTATTCCGTGTGCTGCTTTCTCAAAGAAATAATTTCAGAAATGAAAGCTGCTAATCCTAAGCTTAGCTACATGTACATATTTTCAGATAACTGTGCCGCACAGTTTAAAAATAAATTTACATTGTCTAACTTGTGCAAAATGGAAACAGATTTTGGGGTCACAGCAGTGTGGATTTTTTTTGCTACCTCACATGGTAAGGATACTGTTGATGGTATTGGTGGGTCAGTGAAGCGGTGTGTCTGGAGAACAGTTAGGACAAGAGAAGTTATTGCAAATACAGCTGAGCAGTTCTACATTGTTGCACAAAGAAAACTAAAAGGTGTAAAAATGTACTCTTCGTATCGCATGACAATGTGGATGGAAATAAAGATATGTTGAATGAAAGGTGGAAGGGTGTAAAAAAAATACCTGGAATTCAATTATGCCATTACTTTATGGGATACGATGATGCTAACATTCTTGCAGGGAGAACAGCTGTATCAGAAATGGAAAAGGTAACAGTTTTCCCAAAGGAAGTCAACACAAAACGTATACGCTACAGTGATGTCTACAGCAGTTCCAACGATGACTTCGACAGCAACCAGAGTCCTAGTCTATCAACTAATGTATTTCATCCTGGACTGCTCACACCAGTCAACATTGGACCTGATGTTTACCATGTAGTAGAATTACATTCAACAAATAAAAAATTGGTCTACAAATATGTAGCAGTGTGTCAAAGTGCAGTTTGTGAAAATGAAGGAGATTTACAAGTAATGTTTCTCAAAATGTACGGAGACTATAGGAAAGTGTTCAAAATAGACGAAAATGACATTGCTGATGTACCTTTTGAACAGATTGTGAGAATCTTGCCCCCTCCAAAATTGCAGTTTCGAGCTGAAAGAGTTGTTTATGAATTTCCGGATTGTGTTGATATTTATGAGAGAGGTTGAACATTATGTTCAATTGTGACGGGTTTAACATTGTTACAAACAGTTATGCTGTGAAATGTGTTAGTGTCAAAAGTCAGGAATTTTATGTAATTATTGATATGTTTTGGTAAGTAAGTAGTATGTTGTATATAAGTATCCATTGACTGATGAGTTTTTTTTTACAATATATGAGAATATATACATAGCCAGATGTATTTGTTTTCCTATTTTGTATACATGTATTAAGTGACATACATAAAGCTATTTGCATGTGGTCACACCCGTAACAAACCTTTGTCACACCCGTAACACTGAAAAGTGTTGAGAATATGAATATTATAAAGATTTTTTTTTGTAAATAGCTAATGCTTAGTTAACTCCAATATATTTAGTCAATTGTAAAAAATAAATTATAACAAACTATACAATACTTTCACAAAGTTTTATGTATATCTTCATGCTTGCAAAAGTGTTTGTCCAAAATGTGTCACACCCGTAACAGGGTCTTTTAAGGCAATGCTGCACGTTTAATATTTATTTTATGTAATTTAAATGGTGATATGTGTTCTCAAATACAAAACATTTTTGGCTATCAAAACATTTAAAACTAATTACTTCATTCTTTACATGTAATTTCTGTTTTTATGTGTACGATGGGTCACACCCGTAACAATGGAATGGCTCGTTAGAGATAATGTTTGTTGTATTGACAGGGTTAAAAAAAATACTACGATGTTAAGCTTACTTGTTATTTTGATGTAAGTGAGAACAAGGATAAAGCCAAATTGCCTTTTTTTAAAATATAAATTTGGTTAAATGTTCTGAAAGTATAACTTTGATTTTCTATAATCAAGATTAATACGGTACCTGAGTAAGTTCTTTAAAAAGTATACATACTTCAAATTGTCTGCTTTATGTTCATAATTAGCATACGTTACTTTAAGCACGACAGTGTAAGCTACACATTGCTTATTTCTTTGTGTTACAGAAAAAGATTGACAATAGAAGGAAGACTGGAGCAGCAGGTGTCGGCTGTAAATTCAATGAACTGGATATGTTAGTTTTGGACATAATTGGGAAGGAAAGTCCAGTCATCCAAAGTCTTGGTGTTCCTGAAACAAGTTTCACTGAAGTGGGTACTGAAGACTTTGATGAAACAGTTGTACCCGAAGCGAGCACATATGAAGTAGTTGAAAGTGTAGAGGAATATAGTGAATTAGTTAGTGCGTCAATTAGTGTTGAAGCCGCTACAATTAGAAATAAAAAGAGAAAAGGAAGTGATTCTAGGGAGTCATTGTCTGACGAAGCATTGATTCTTCTGAAGAAGAAGTTACAAGTGGAATATCTGCAGAAAGACAGTTATTTGAAGTAATTACAACTACTTAAGTTAGAGCGAGAATTACATCTTCCCTCTTCTAAATTTACTGAGTCAGTGTACAATGTACAAAATGACAATTGTTAAAAGCACAACGCGCAGTTAATTGACAATACATTGTATGTTATATTGTGCACAATCACTATAATGCAAGCCATATTGTTTGTTGTGTAAAATACAGTAGCATTACTATTGTAGTCCTTAATTTCTTTGGTTGAAGTAGTTCAATAGTTCCTGCAATCATTGTCTTGCATTAAGAGGTGCATGGTTAACCTCTTCGAAAATTTCATTTTCCATAGGCTGCCAATCATGATTAGCTGGTTGAGCGATGTTCTCTCCCTCACGAGAAATGTTGTAAAGTGTTGCACAGCCCTTGAAAATATTTGCAGCGTAAACTGGTGAGAGTCGCAGATAGTTGAGGCAAGGGAACTTCTCTCTCAGAATACCTATTGTATTCTCAACAATGCGTCTGGTTTTTTTGTGCGCTCTGTTAAATGCCAAGCTTCCAGCAACATTTTCGTTTGCAGTTGGAGTGATCAACCATTGAAGCAAAGGATAACCTGAATCACCAAGGATGATGGCCCCGGGAATTGGACGCCAGCCTCCTTCCATTCTCTGAAATAAACTACTATTCCTTAACACCCGAGCGTCATGGACACTGCCAGGCCAGTTGGCACTGACATAGCAGATTTCCATATTTGGTCCACTAACAATCATGCAGTTAATCGAATGATTTCTATTTCGGTCAACAAAAGCTGCCTCAAAAGCTGTTGGTGCATCTATTTTAATTAAAGTGCCATCAACACACCCTATAACTTGGGGGAAATTTGCCATAGCAAAAAATTTTGCAGACAGATTGAAAATATTCTCAGACCACTTTACTATGACAGGAAATTTTATTTTTTTTACTGCTTCCACTACATTCTTCACGCATCTACACACACTTGCTTTACTGACTCCATGTGCATCTGCTATAACATGGTATTGAACTCCACTCCCTAACCAATGCAAACCAACACATATCTGTAGTTTTGTAGGTAGTGCTTGAGATCTGTTTGTGGGATGATATAACCTGTGTCCAATGTCCACAAGCAAATGTTCCATTTTCACAGCGCTCATCCGAAAATGTTCATTAAATTCATATAATGACTCAAAATGACAATTTATTCGTTGCCGATACGTTTTTCTCCTTCTAGGTTGAATATTTTCATCATCAGACGAACTAGACCACATTTTCTCCTAATTTTATGTTTTGAACATACTTGTAGAGCAGTCTACCTAGCTTCCGAGACTTGCGAAAAAATACTTGTTACCAACAAGTGTTTTTTACAAGTTGGGGGCGTGCACTTGTAAGCTACAAGTAAAAGGCTTGTTCGTAACAAGTGTTTTACTTGTAAACTTGTGAAAATTCACTTGTAATTACAAGTGTTGACTTGTACCTTCGTGAAACATAATTTTGTCCAATTTCTTACAAGTTTGCAGTGTTTACTTGTTACGGACAAGACTTGTAACTTTGTGAAACGGGGCCCAGATGTGGCACGACAGGTTAGCACATATACATGAAGCTGCCGTAAAAGATATTCCACAATTAAATGTGACTGGTAAATTTAGCGAAATTTGTAGTGAGTGTGCGCAAGGTAAATCAACTAAGTTAAGTTTCCCACAGAAAAGTGAGAGGATTTCTTCTAAACCACTACAATTCATCCATAGTGATGTAATGGGAAAGCTCCCAACTTCTCTTGGTGGTGCATATTTAGTGACCTTCACTGACAATTTTTCCCGATTTATGTCTGTGTATTTTGTTTCCAAAAAGAATGATGTTTTTGAAATGTTCAGAGACTACAAAACTAAGGTAGAAATGTTACACGATAGTAAGATAAAAGCTGTTCTGACAGTGGGTGGGAGGGGGGGGGGGAATATTACAGTAGAGATTTTGAACACTATCTAGTAGGATGCCCTGAATAAAACGGCATTGCAGAAAGAGCAAACAGAACCATCTCAAATAGTGTAAGGTGCATGTTAATACAGTCAGGCTTACCACACACTTTCTGAGCAGAAGCAGCAAACACCACCTGTCATGTTAGGAATCTCTCACCATCTAGGGCAATTAATAATCAGATACCCATTGAGTTATGGACAGGAGAGGAAGTAAAAATAAAGAAGTAGGAACAGTTTAAGATTTTTGGCTGCCAAGGTTGGTTTCATGTCAAAGGGGAAGACAAATTCAGTAAGAGAGAAAAGGAATGCATTTTTCTATGTTATGAGATGAATACAAAGGGATACAGAGTGTGGGTTCCCGATGAACGCAGCGTAAAAATTGTTCATCGTGTAGTTTTTGATGAAGCTGTTTTTCCATATAATAAAAAAAATATTAAAGCAGGGAAAGTTATAAACCATCTTCATGCCATAGAATTAGAAAACAATGCAGTTGTTGAGTGTACAACGTACAATGAAGATGGTGTAGAAGACACGTCTTATTTAGAAATTGAGCAGAGTGATGAAATCAGCGCTCAGGTAGATGTGTACGATGAAGGTGATTTAGATCCAATGTATTCCAGTGACGAAAGTAGTGAAGGGGAACCGTTTTTTGGTTGGGATGAAAAGTGATTTACAGGAAAAGGTGGGCCATTGCGAAGGTCTAACAGAGTATGTAAACAAAGGGAGTGTCCATGTTGTAAACTTGCTGTGTATTGTAAACGCGATTTCATCACTGCTTAAAACTGTGAAAATCAAGTGGATCAGGAACTAACATGTAATGAAATTAAGAGTTTTGAGGAGGCCATGTCAGGGGAGGAAGTTAGATTGTGGAAGGAGGCTATGTCAGAGGAAATGAATCAACTCAGAGAAAAGTGTGTGTATGAAATTGTCGACAGACCAACAGGAAAAAATGTTTTGGGTACTAAGTGGGTCTTGAAGATAAAGAGAAATATAGATGGTTCTGTCGACAGGTATAAAGCTCGAGTAGTAGCTAAGGGTTTCAAACAAGTTCCTGGCGTAGATTTTCAGCTGACATATTCACCTCTAATCCCAAGAAAGATTGTAAAAGTATTGTTCGCTTTAGCCACACAAAATAGGTGGATCATAGAACATATTGACGTACTCACTGCTTATTTGAACAGCCCTTTTGGTTGTGTCTACATGACCAAAACTAAGGACTTGATTGTAGGCATCTATGTTGATGATTTAGATGTATGGGGCAGTCCTGATTCTGTAATGTGGTTTAAATCAGAAATTGGAAAGGTGCTGGATGTGAGGTTTCTTGGTACGATGTACAATTTTTTGGCCGAAAATGTCGTGGAGTGTGAAAATGGCATCACTATTGATCAGTGGCATTATGTTGAACAGATCTTGCTTGCATGATTTTGGTTTCAGCAAATAAAACACCAACAGTAGATAGCCCCCTTGCCAATCAATAGCAATGACCAAACTGCAGCAGGCGAGGAACATTTCGACCCTAAGGTATATCAGAATGCCACAGGGAAGTTGTACTTATCTGAGACAACTAGACCAGCTTTGCAATAGGCAGGTTAAGCCCAAAAAACAAAAATCCAACTGAGGAGGATTGGGGGAACGTAAAGAATGTAGTAAGATACCTCTAGCACACCAGTGAGTTAAAGATGACGTATAGGAGAGAATCTCAAAATCTGGTAGCTTACTGCGATGCAGATTGGGGGGATGATAAAGGCAGGAAGTCTATAAGCTGTCATATATTTATAATGGCAGGTGCCCCTATTATTTGGAGAACCAAAAAGCAAACCACCGTAGCTTTGTCTACCACAGAGGCAGAATATATAGCCATGTGTGAGGCAGCAAGGGAAGCTCTTTGGCTAACCATGTTTTTAAAGAAACTTGGGCAGGAACATCAGATCTCCAAACCATTTGTAATCAAATGTGATAATTTAGGCTCCATGTGTCTTGCTGAGAATGGGTTGGTTTCACAAAGGTCAAAGCATATGCCTATAAAACTATGTTTCTTGAATCATGTTGTCAGTAAGGGAGAAATAAAATTTGAGTATGTAGCCACACAAGACAATGTTGCTGATTTGTTTACCAAACCACTGAGTAGAGTAAAGACTGAAAAATTTGTTACACCCCTTGTATTGTTTTGTCGGTGAAACAGAATGTATCACTTCTTACTGTTTAAAAAACATTTACTGCCAAAGGAAATGTGGTGTGGCTGCGATAAATTGGCATTGGTGGCAGGAACTGTTTGTCATACTTTTGTTTTGTTGATCATATGTGTTATGTATCACTGCTGTTTTATTTGTTGGTAATTTTCTTTGGTGTGTCACTCTCGTGTAATTGTGTGTTCCAATGAAGTGTGTTAAGATGTTACTTGGAAATAAAAGTAGAGGTATACGTATGCATTACAACATGAGGTGTTATTTCATATTAGTGTAAAACACGATTTCAAAAGTATACTCCAAGATGCTGCTCAGGGTTTCCACTCGCACAACATCCAAGTAACTTAGCATCCATTTATGATTTATTTATTACAACAGTGAAGGAGAAGTTCTCAACAAGTCATTTTGTATCAGTGACTGTCTCAAACAGGATACAAGATTTTTGGCCTTTCAAAAAACAATGTTGCAACACATTTTTATACCGCACATTGAACACGTTCTATACCTCAGTGATGGTAGTTCTGCTGAATACAAAAACTTTATAAACTTATGCCATCATGAGGATGATTACAAACTTACAGCTGAATGGCATTTCTTTGCTACTAATCACGGAAAAAATGTGAGATGGTGTGGGTGCAACTGTAAAAAGGTTAGCAGCTACAGCCAGTTTACAAAAAATGACTGACTGACTTATTCTTAGTGCTGTAGATTTATTCAAATTTGCTGAGGAAAACATCAAAGGTATTAAGGTGTTTCTATTACCATCATCATAAGTTGACGCAAACAGAAACTTTCTACAAGAGCACTACTACAATTCTGCTTCATTTCCAGGAACAAGAAAGTTTCATTATTTTAAACCCCTTAATAAATAAACCTTGCTTGTAAAGCGTGTTTCAAAGTCTGACATTTCTTTCAATGTATCTGTTGGGCCTCTGGAAAAAGAAGAGTTATCAGTATAATACCTGGAAAATATTACACAGTTATTTACAATAAAAAGTGGTGGATAGGGAAAGTAGTTAATGTAAGTGACAGTGACAGAGATGCTACACTTCAATTCATGCATCCTAATAGATCTTCTGGGACATACTTCTGACCACATAATGAAGACTTTTGGTTGGCTACCAATTGAAAACATTGTTAGAGAAATACCTGTTCCTTCTCTAAAAAGTCTATCAGCTCGCACTTACGTTGTTGAGAGTGAAACTCAACACAACATTAATGAACTAGCTAAGCCAAAGTTATGAAAAATAGTATTTACATTTATTTGGCAAGAAGTGGTTAAAATACGTAATTTATCAATTGCACTGGTAAATCACACGTGTAATGTTTCTATTCGAGCCTTAAATATTGCAAAAAGTTGTACAGATATCATTGTTATGTATAGAGTCACTTGCACTTGATTAACTTGTTTCTTGCGTGTTGATAATTTCCAATATTTTAGCCTGTCAGAAGAAATTAGGTACCAAACTCTTTTATAAATATCATAATTAGTTCAAAAACTTTTGTAGTCATCACATATTATTGATATTAATTATTTAGATCTTTTATTTCTAGCAGATGTTTTTAATTTTATTAGTTAATGGAAGAGGTTGTGTGAATATTGTAGTATTAAGGCTGTATCACTTGCACTGTGTATTTGTTTTCTGTACATAAGTAGATAATTTTCATTAGACAGGGTAACTAATAGAAGTATTTTAATTATTTTATACTAACCTGTTGTTTTCAGTCTTGTACGTTTTCTTTGCTGAAATTATTTTGAATACTTCCTGCAAATTCATAAATACTGGTAAAATATGGTAAATTAAATTTTTTTTTTTCAAAAACAATAAAAAACACACTATTAATTTTTATTACTACATTTGATATGTGGTAAGATGATTGTAGAGAAAAAGTTTCAAAGGTGTGGTATTTGTAACTTAAAGAGTACATAATTGCAAATTTTGTAAAAACTAAAAATTTTGTATTGTATGCAAATGAATTTTTTGAATTTTATTTTCTTGCATGTTTTCTTTATGTACTTAAAAAGAGCTGAAAAGTATCTTTCATTTGACATTAAACGAACCTGATAGCTTAAAAACCAAAAAATTTTAACAATTACAATCAACTGATGTAGATCATTAGAGAACATAAATTGCTGCAAGAGTTCAAAATTAGAAAATTTCTCCTTCCTCGGGTTTTCCTCCAGAAATTCAGAAAAAAATTATTTGTTTTTAATTTATGCGTACCTACATTGGATAAAAATTTGAACAAAATCTGTGACATTGACGCACATGGCCCCAGGTGATTTGATATGAAATGACCCTGTAGCTGAAGGTGGATGGGAGGAAATGGCAACAATGGGGGTGTTGATCCCCTGGACGGGAGAGCACACAGGTGCCAAGGTTGGGACTTGCGTAGGGATGGTAGGCAAGGATAGGGTTGACATGGGAATTGGGAAGGAGGAGGCAGTGCCAAGGAAAGCCAATCCACCAGGCGACTGCAACGACAGACGGACAATGGCGTGGCCGCTGAGCGGGGTGCCTTTCCGAAAAACGGCAGAAACTTCCCTTTGGATCCAGTTCACCCCTGTCTCAGGATCCCTAGCTTTCAGTACCCTCTGAACGAGTTTGGCAAATTCCTGCCTGGCTCTTAACTTCCTACGAGACCTCTTACGCATTAACTGTCTGTGGCTCACATAGATGTAGAAACAGAGTGGGCTATAAGACGATTGAAACCCAGTATCCTGCAGAATTGTCTGGTGTGGAATGAAAAGCAGTGATGCTGCAGAACTAGCGTTGGCGCTGGGCAGGCGAACTTGTAGAGAAGCACTAGAAGTGTGCCTCAGAACGTCCTTATGCCTTTTTACCTCTTCTAGACAAGACAAAACCCGTCACCTCTACGAAAGAGCACAATGCAACTGTGCTACCTCTAGAGGGTGTTAAGGAAAAAACCCGGGAAGGTGCGCGGCTTATGCCTCCTCCCAGACGTAGGAATACTTGACACGGCCCAATAAACAAACTCCCATGGTGATCTTTTACGATGCAGAGGTCGCATGTATCTTACAGGTAGATGGGTATGTCAACAATGGATTGGGAAGGTATTGCAAGCGAATAAAAGAAAGGTTTAAGGTTGCTGTGTGTTTTGGTATACGCCAACAATGGAAAAAGGAACACCCTGTGCCTAAAAGCCTGAAGGCGGATAGGAAAGAAACCAAAGAGCGCTAGTTTCCATGAGGAGAGTCGTTGATGCAGGTGACGATGCCTCGGAAAGTGGCTCGTAGACTGTGAAGTTGGACAGCTGGCAGAGAAGGTTGTCATGGTCATGATAGGTGCTTCTGGAAGGAGCCTGGTGGTCGCTGGTTTTCCTGACCTGGAGCTGTAACTTGAAGGAGCGGTGATGGTAGAGAGATCTACCGCAGCACAGCTGAAACTTTCAGAAGTAGCAGGTGCACTGCTACTTAGCGAGTGGCAATAAGATCGCAACTGCTCTTCGGTGGCTCGTGCTCCCTCGTTTATACTCTTCTCGGGGCAGTCTGTGGTGATTGGCCGGCCGCTCGCCTAATGAGACGGTGCGGACGCAAGGTGTGGTTCCTCCCTTTCCTACTGTCTTTCCACGCTGTGGGTGGCGTGCTTACAAGCAGCAAGATGTCTCATACAAAAATATTCCGTTAAGTGTGCTCAAGTCATAATTTTATATAATTATGAAATAATGTTAGTTTTGTAGACAATATTTGTGACTGCAGTTTCCTCTTATGAAAGATTTTAGCTGCCATAGTTTCCTCAAAACAGTGCTTCAAAGTCAAGTTTTGCATGTTCTGCTGCCATGCAAATAATGAAAACCAATTGACTCAAGTGCATTAAATAATTCACAGTGAAATAACATACGTAATACATACAATACATATGTAATATAACATTTTAAAAACCTGTGAACTGTTTTTGTATTTTAAAAAATTTCAGAATTTTATACTTTTCTTTTGTACTTTTGCGACATCTTTTTTTTTAATTCAAAATATTACGTTGTGGGTTTTTTTAATGATTTATTACATAGCTCATGGGATGTAAGTTCACAGTGAATTATTTTGTTTAAGTGGGTCAGTTGGTTTTCACTATTTGCATGGCAGCATAACAAGCAAATTTTGACTTTGACACCCCATTGTGAGAAAACTATGAGAGCTAAAACTGTTTTGTGATAGTAAAACGTACTCACAAGTATCGTCTACAAAACTAACAATAATTGCATAACAATATAAATTATGATTTTATCGTACTTGAGCACCCTAAAGCATCTTTGCCCTGGGATTTTTGAGAGTGAAGAATAGCTAACGAAGGGCTAGGCAGGTTTTAAAATATGCTTGGCATCAGGTTGGAGTGCATTGACATGTGCAGGAATAAATGGATGGAGTTATGCAGAAGGGAACCAATCCACAAAGTAATTTATTTTGAGATAATCATACTAAGTAGAAGAATTTTAAGGTAAGAAGTATATCCTAGAAAAAGAACATGTAGGCCTATTATATCACAATATTTTAAGAAAAAGAAGAGGCCAGAAAAAGTTGTTTCTACAAGGTTTCTACGGACACAGTAGACTTTGACCTTGAATATCTCCGCTCCAGTAATTTGTGGCCTGATTCTCTTCTGCATATCTCCATCCAATTAAGGTAGAAAGGAGTAGCTTTAGGTGCACGAATATGGAACGGGTAGGATGAGGTAGCGGCTTCACAGCACAAGACAATGTGAGCATGTGTAAAGCTTCAATAAATACAGTAACCAAGAACTGTATGAAAGAAGTAACTAACTTTGATTAAATGAAATATAAATTGTTAGGTATGTCTACTAAAAAATTCTTTCACTGGGAACAGGAGAGAGAGAGAGAGAGAGAGAGAGAGAGAGAGAGAGAGAGAGAGAGAGAGAGAGAGAGAGAGAGAGAGAGAGAGAGAGAGAGTGAGTGTGTGTGTGTGTTTTGTGTGTGTACATATATATTTCTTCGTATATAATCTTAAACCATCTGCCGAGAAAAAAAATTAGTTAAAATTTGTTGAAAACTTTGGCAGCGGAAGTTACTTTGAGAAAGGCATGCACAATTGAGCAAGAACGTATTGCGTAACAAGCGTGCCTAGATTTTTCCACACGACCAACAAGAGTGTCATGGTCTGGCGGTTGGTGGGTGAACAAGCATCTTGGTATCCAGTCCATGCAGCGTTGCAATGGACAGCAGGGAACTAATACACAGATAGCGCTCACGTATCCGTTAGAATGCACTACAGTACAGTGTGCTGCTCTGATTTATTCTATTACAGATAGCATGCAGTGGTGTCCAACGTAATTATTCCAAAGACAATTATTCTGTCACATTCCGTTAATAAGACCAGCGTATTTATAAAAAAAACACGTAATTATATTATTTGTACAGAATTTTTACAACAAATTTACTACCCATAAATGTATATAACTTGTTCTGCAGATACTAAAAAAAACTAGGTGCAAAGAATTTTAAATTATTATGTTACCACTGTTTTACAAACTTTTAATTAGTTTTCATTGCATTTATTACTTAAAAATTTTTCAAAGGCATATCCAAAATTTTTTTTGGATGAGCAAGAGAGATTGAAGATGCGCCAGTAAATATTGTTTTAAAGGAAACTGAGACATGACCCTCTGATGGTGAAACTGTCTACCTTAACTCCAGTCGCTGAATCCTGAAGGACTATAAATTTATACACGAAATTGAGAAAAAAAAAAAAAAAAAAGACAGAGAAATGCAAAATTGGGGACTTAAAACTGCCCCTCCATCAGCGAAAACGCCCTCTAGGCTTCACAGACCCTCTCCAATGCTCGCCTATGTGCCTCGTACCTCCGCTCTTTACCGCCACGATGCCCCGACTGTAAACACTCAGCCGGCCATCTCTCCACCTCTGTGAACACGCTTCAGATGACCCCCTCCTGGGTAGACAATCTGACTTACTCGGCACCTAGGCGAAGTGATACAACTGGATTCAGAATGCTCACAAAACCCACAAATGAAACTTTAAATTTTGGTATAACATTGCCCTTTATAAAATTTATTTGCATTTCACATCAATAGAGATAGGCAATACACATTATTTTAATTAATAACTCATTGGGGACACATTCCACAGCCCTACAGACAAAGTAAGTCTGTGGCACAACACCTTGCCAGTGCTCGGTTGCATACGGCACTACCATTCACGACGCTATAAACAAGGAGCTTGCTGACCACGCTGTATGACTGCACGCCCCTCTACATGCCCCCTCGAGCCTGAATTTTGACCTGCTAGACGAATCACCTACAAGATGAGGCAAACTCATTGCTGAAGTGAAATTTTCAGAATCACAAATGAAGCAAAATACAAGAAAAAGTTATTCAAAAAAGTTGCTTAAAATTTTATTCCCTTTAAAATGAGTCCAAACGCATACTAAACAAATAAAATTGACCTGTAAAATTTACTACTTCCAAACTCACATTAGAAGTTAAATTTAAAAGTTAATTAAAAAATTGTTATTTTAATTTCTTTACTAGTACACCCAATTAATATGTTGGATACCGCAGTACAAATCAAAACACTTAATTAACTTTGTTACAAAAAATAATTAAGTATTACTAAAAAAAATTGAAGTTACCTATGACAAACCAAAGGGCTGCATGCCAGTGTACGTCACAGTATTGTGTATTTATATATTGTTTTAGTACACCAAAACTTACCTATGATCTTTCTATTTTTTCTGTGTAAATCATGTTATGGAGTTGTAAGAAATTCAATGTGGCTGGTAATTGGACAAATACACAAAACACTGAATAAATATGGGAACATAACCTACCATCCAGATGTTAAAACTACACTTGCAGATTAACACAGCCAGACATTACTTTACCCTTCACCTTTCAGGCAGAATAATACAGAAATAATTTAACATATCACAAAATTAACTACGAGCCATCTCACAAGGTAATCCGTAAGTAAAGTACATTCATTAACCCATGTTGCCGATGCCATGAAAGTTTTATTTGGAAGTTTTCGAACAACACCAACAAACTCTGGCAGTTGATTCCATATGACATAATAAGCAGAAAAGGTGTTTGTACATACTTCTAAGTTTAAGCGAAAAGTACAACTGTAGTATTAAGTATTACCTCACATAGTTATTCATGTTTGGTTTGTCAGTATGATTAACACATTACCATTCAGACATGTTTCAACTGCAGAGACCCATTATTTTCATTCACAACTGGCTGCAACGATGTACGTGGAATGCCAGCAACAAACTGGTCTGCAACTTTAGCATTATACATGTTGTTTACAGTGAATTTCCACCATCATCTGTGCGCTGAGCACATCACATGCATGTTTGCAGCATTACCTATACTCTAGGCTGCACAAACCTTCAAGTGTGATTTGAGCATAAATAGTATGTCCTAGAAATTTGCAACAAGAAGACCTTTTTTGTTGCACAAGTCTCATTACTCAAAAAACCATCTTCCCATTTTTGAAATTGCTGACTGTAAAATAGTTGTGCATAATTAGAGGGTAGCCAGCCCTGCTATTTTTCATAAGCATGGAAGATATCAACCTAAATTTGCTATTGGTTTCAAAATCCCTATAGCATAAAGCAATGCTGCAAACATTGTTCATTATGTCTATTAGTTTTCAATGTTTTGGAGAAATGTGTTTTTACATTTTGATATTTAATATTAAGTTCAGCTAAAAGTGCAAAACAATTTTCTGCTTATTATGACATAAAGAATCACCAGCCGGAGTTTGTCAAAGTTGTTCAAAAACATCCTTTATAGTAATTATTATGTTTCAAATATTTTACTATGACGACAAACTGGTAAGAAATGTTAACAAGCAAAATAAAACTGTACGTTAAACTAATTTTTTAATTAATAGGTTCTATGCCAAAATGTAACGTGAATGGTTTTAATAGCTGCCATCAGATAATTTTGTCACACAATGTAAACTTCACAGAGTTAATTGTTTTGTTAACTCCGTAACTATGGCAAAAATAACAAATGGCGGGAATCCTAACTAAAAGTAAATTTTTTTATACTGTTATTACTGTTACAAACTAAGCAGATGCTATGAATGCTATGGGAACAGGCTACACAGCAGCCCAGTGCTCTCCTCACCACTATTCTTAACATCTTACCCAAGTGCTTAATCTAATCTGTATTTCTCTGAGCAGCAAACTGAGAGACGATACTAACAGCACAAAGTATGCATTATCAAGGCTGTTAAGGAATATGTGTGGTTTTTGACAGGAAACACAATACTACAGCGGCTATTAGGCAGTCCCACAGTACTTTCGGATAACACACAGGGTCACATCACAGAGAACGTGAAATTCTTTACCAATGGTAACGACAAGAGGCTCTTTACTTAAGGAATAGTCTAGATATGTCATAACCCCATAATCTTACAGCAAATGTCTCATATGTCCAACAACACATACAAAGAGGTAGTGTATTGTAATGTGTTGTGTGCCAAGCAAAGGTAGTTTGTGCAGAGTAGCTGCCAGTGACGTCATGCATTCCATCTGCTCTTCCCACCACTTTAGCCTCTGGATTGGTGCTACTGCTCATCTCTAGTTCCTTCTGGTTAAAACCTTGTACAATAGTGAATAGGTTGGCAAGAGACAAAATCTATTGGAAGCATTAAAATCCCTTGTGAAAGTTTAAGTTAGTCAAAACATTCAAGAAACTACATGGGCTGAGTGCGAGGATGATTTCACCAGATTTGTGTAGTAACAATGCTCCACAGTCGCTCAGAGAGTTAAAAACATGCAATCACTGACAATGAAGATCTGCAGATGTGCACATGAAGCATTAAAATAAGTTGGTGTAAAATTCTTTTTACCAACAATTAATAGTTTCACTGATTCGAAAAACAAAGTTACAAACATTTGTTGTCCATTAAACCACACTTCCCACACATAAAATACACATGTTTACTAACTTCTTAGGTTATTTACAATAATAATTATGAGCTGAAAAACCTTGCAACTAAACAACAAGCCTTACTATGATACAATAGTTAATTGTATCCATTCAAAATATGTTGGCGAACTAATAGCCAAGGATGCATGTAACATGAATATTTCTATGCTAAATATTCTACTATGCAAATTAATGAATGGTAAAATATTATGTATGAAGTGTTAGTTAATAATTGTTTGCAGTTGTTTTACCTCAATCATATACAGTAGTTTTATGGTGAAATTCATAAATTTTGGATTATGTTCATGAATAAAAATAAATGCACCATCCGATTCTGGAAGTTAAAATGACCAAATTGCATTGTGTGCTACATTTCTTAAGTTAAATTTTATGTAAATACTGTTGAAACAAAGGTGGTTTTGTGTAACATCACCATATTTGCAATGCTGATAAAAATTTGCAAAGGACATATTTAAATTTCATCACATTAAATATGATTCATATTGTTGTATAATTTAATGAATGGGAACAGTTTTACTAGCTGATATTTGTATGGTATCAAATAGGCATGATAAATTTTTTCTGTATTTCCCTCCCATAAATAGTGGATGGGAAAAATGTTACAATTTGATACCAGTAAGATGGTACTGTACATTAAAATAAAACAAGACTGCTCTTCTTTACTTTGAGATACCTAAATTGGTACAATACAATGGATAAGTTTCAAATGGTGTACATTTAAAAAATTATTTTAAACTGGCACCCTGAAATTAAAAGTGTATAAAATACCACATTGAAATATGACGCGAAAGGGGGTTCCCTGAGAGGGGTTAAGAGGCCCAGATGTCTCCAGTGAAGTTTCATAAGCGCATTGCATGCAACACATGGGTGTCGCAGCACAGTTACCCGACAGGTGCCAGCCCATTAACCGAGAACGAGCACTCAAGAGATCAGCTCTTCCTCAGGGTCTTATGGCTGACAGCCAAAGCATTAACACTCCGTACTCTCCCCACTCTGAGTCATACTTACACAGAGGAATCTTGGCGCTCCTCACACCCTATCACTAATAAAGCACTCGCCAGGAGTATTGGGCACCTGGACTTCATGACAAGGGTGTATGGGTTACTAGAAGCCCACCTCTTAAGGCCAAGAAACAGCAAGTCAATAAATAAACACACAGGTTCGGTGACATGGTTATTATTGAGAAGGTACACAGTTAACCCACATACAAGGCACACTAATGGCTGCACAATAAATAGACTCGAACCTGAGCCATCTGGTGGGTGACGCTGGAAAGGCCACGAGGGGGTAAAATTACAAATTAAGTTGAAGCTAAATCCCTGGGTGTAATGAGTGGCAGGGAATGAGGGGTGACTTCGGGCACAAAAGCTACATTACGTGAAAATGTTCCTGTAAAATTATAAGACTATTGATACCCTAGTGACTGAACAAAGAGGTGCTGGTGCCCAGAGCGGCACAAAACCGACCGCCTCGTAACACCGCGAACCGCCAACTGACGAGCATTGCCTGCCTCCCTTCGCGCTGGCATGCCGAGAATAGGAAACGCACGTCAAAATACAATAACACAAAATTACAAGGCAAGAAAGAGCTCGAACACTTAGAATGATTATTCTTGATTAGATGTCCCAAAATTTGTTATGGGATTGTTTATTTTGAATTTTATAATTTGCAATTTTTCATGACTAGCCAATTTGTCACTGATTAGCATAACGGAAGTTATGCATAGCAATTAGGACACAAAATAAACACTCCAAAAACACTATATAGGCAATTACTTTTTTTAGAAATATAATGCATAAATTGCCTTTGTGGCAAAAGGCAAAAGTTGGCTATATGGGCGTGTCCACTTTGACCATGTGGCGCAGCAGTGTTTCTGCCATAGTTGAGGTTAAGACTGACAAGTTTGAATTTAAGATAATATACACAGAAACAATGTTACCCCTGGCCTTTAACTGACATCACCATACGGCAGCATAGCCTTCGTTATCTTACATTAATTACATGGTTAGGCAAAGACACAAGGTGTTTACATAAGTGTGAATTACGTGGCTCAGAGATGACGGGGCACCTTGCTACCATTTAACAGGTATTTTTTGGGACTGCACTTCGCACTGACACTGTACACTACAATGGGGGTGGCGTCTGGACGCAGCTGCCCCGTGTTCCATCACAGGGTGTGTTCCATAATGCGGAGGCAGTGGTGCCATTACAGCTCGTTCGTAACAGGTGACATGGTGCGCATGACGGACTTCAGTATGGCACGGGATGTGGAACAGTCCGCGTCAAATATTAAACTTTTTCATATTCTTCTGTTGATTCCTCACTTGTGTCTCAAGGGAGGATTAAGGGGCCCGCCTCTTGGCACATGTGTTTGTGTGAGTGAGGTATAGTGCTAAGGGCGACGTCGTATGGGCCATACAACGGTGCATCGCCTCTACGCTTAAGGCGTGCAGTCTTCACGAAAAAACAAATTTCCTATGGGACTTTAAGTGGTGATCCTATTGTTTTATTTACGAAATCACTTTACTGAAGTCCAATGCACTGCCCTTAAGCGGTTTCACATGTATTCCGCTAGTATATTTTCCGCTACAGCAGCCTGAAAACCCCGTTTTGACCCATTTTGACGTGCCCTAAAAGGAGATTTATAGTACGTGTGTTGTCTTGAAAGTACTTAAGGGCAATCGTCTGAAGTGTGTGTTCTTTTCGTAGAGAAACTGCGAGAACACACATGTATTAGTTTCGGTGTAAAACGTTTTCTTCAAACACGCTGCAGTGTGATTTTATGGCAACGAGGCGGGCCCCTTAAGGGGATGTACTGAAGTGTAGAACACCATTATTGATGTTGTAAATTCTAATTTACAACAGCTGTGTCAGGCAGTCAAATAATCCCAATGAATTATTGTATATATTTTCCATTTCAATGGAGTCTCAATTATTTTACGTTTGTACTATGTAACAAATAAGAAAAGCTAATGTAACAGAAACATTACGCCAAACATAGTACGTATGCAATTGTAAATAAGCTTTCAATTAATTAATTTTTACAAACATATTTAATTTGTCTAATGTTGGAAATAATATAGCTAAATGAATACACATTGGACTCGCATAAAACAAGTAATGTGTTGTATTACACGTTCGCGCTACGTGAATCTGTGTTACGCGAGTTCCAACTATTCCAGTAGGAAGAATGTAATTTTTTAGTAGTTTTTTGAGAATACCCACAAAACAAGCCCTTTTCTGACAAATGAATGATGTAGCTACATATCAATTCTGTCAGACACACAAAGAAAGAAAATAGAATACGTACTATTTATTTATACAGTATCTCAATCAAATGAGAACAAAATAAGCACAAGGCATAACTACTTCTGTTGGCAAAGACACTGCAGAATGTCCTATTCTTTTCTCCCTAAAAATTCTACTATATCTCCAGAATTAAACAACCACAGTGAGTGTTGTGGCAAACATCCTCGAGAAAGAGGGGTGGTGTAGCTGGCATATCAGCATCAACTACTTTCCTTCATTGAGATCTTTGTCTTCTAAAATTGTGCATGCTTAATTTATTTTGCTAAAAATGTAGGGGACATTACTGCATTTTACTATGCTTACTTATTTGCTAAGGAAGTATTATGGCAGAGTATAAGTTTGGCACAACTCAAACAATTATTTCCGTAGATGTGACCCTAAATCCAAAGTACTTAAAAATTAACACCACTACTAAAATACCGAATATAAAACAATATTTTATGTTCATTGTCGTGACAGGAATCAATTAAGCTGTTCCAGAAAAATAGCATAAAATATTTAACAACTATAATATTTAAATTATGGTCGTACGACAAAGTACGCTTAGCCTATACCGTAAAACCAAACAAAAAATTGTTTAAAACAACCAAATGGCATACTTTGATAACCTGTAACCAAATGTGTTTTTTGTCAAAACCAAATTATTTGTTTCAAATTTTTTTCCGATACGTTGTTCATAACAATATACAGTGCATAAAAGGCAACGAAAAATTTTGCAATAGCTATGTCTGAAAACTTGTTCTTAATAGTAGTAGTAACCTAAGTAAAATTGGTAATCTTTGCTTTAATTTTGTACTCTTTCTGCAAGGATGGGCAGGATATTTCTGAAGCTATTGTTGTTGGTTGACGGCAGCGCAATCAACACGACTAGTGAGACAGGCTACCTACACTCAAGATAAGAGATTGCGAGAGCAGTACTTGACTGACTTGAAATAATACACGACCCTACATTATCCTCACACTAACCATACAGTTCATGGACTGTAGGAAATTAGAACTTCTCTTCACACATTTAGGAAGATCAATATAGATTCCTTCAACCTCCCCATAAATTTCACCTAGATTATGGTTACATTAGTGACATCACAGTCCATTATGATACATTTTTCCTTCCTGAATGTTATAAAAGGCATTGTACTTACGATGTTCCAGTGTATACCAAGACAAACCACAGCACTAATTTCACATCAACATCCAACAGACAAAATGTAAGTACTCATGTGACTGGCAGCTGGGTGGAATGTTGAATAGCAAAAAGAGAGATGAATGGTGATCAAATGGAAACTTTACTTTTAGACTACACAATAGATGACTAATGACATATGACCTGGCAACATGGAGTGTTATCAGTGACTCACTTCTACACTCCAACCAGTCTTCCTTGTCTGATCATATTCTACATACAGCGTTGCTTTGAAAGAATAGTGTGTGATTAAAATCTTGTAATTGCTAAGGATACATAAAACAATCTCTTAAGCACGAATTTAAAGGGAAAAAACAACATAATTATATAAAACTACACTCAGATTAATATTTTAAAACTTAAATAATCCCAAAACAGCGCTGAAATTACAATGGCAAAAAAATATGTATTATAAAAATATGATAAAGAAGCTTGAGAAAAACTTATCCATTTGCAAAGTGAAAAAACATTCTTTAAAACAAAATTAATAGGTTCATTAAACTAGAGAAAAAAAAAGCTTTCTCTGAGAAAAAAACCTCGCATTATTGAAAAAAAAATAATTTTCTTTTTTTTTTCTAAAAAAATTTTTTTTCTTTTTAACTATGGTTGCGATTTTTTAAAAAAAGCCCAAGTTTTTTTCAATTCTGGGGTTGGAGACTGTCTACCCCTCTCCGTTCTCCACACCCTCTGAATGTTTTCACTCTCGGTTCCTCTTCCCTTAAACATTACCTTAGTTAGCTTGCAAAGTAACCTTCCCGATCCACCCTCATCATTCATCACCTTGTATGTCTTGACCAATCTTTCTGGTCTCCTCCTGTCGTTCAACTGTTTCCATCCCATTTCCTTCGTCACTGCAGGTCTAAAGTTCCTTTCCTCCTCACCAATGTTTCCCTGCCTTTCCCATTTACTCATCACCCATCTCACTGCCCTTCCCTGCACTTTCTCCAATTCTTGCACCTCCACCTCCACGTACACTCTGTGGGCTCAGTATTCCAACATTGGCCGAACCATTGTATACTTTTTCCTTCACATCACCACTAACTCCCTTCAACATCTTTCCCAGCTGTCCCAAAGTCGTTCTTCCCTTTTAAACCCTTCTGTCCACCTCAGACCAGTACACGAAACAATAGCACTTTATAACAGCTGTGATGATACAAGAGAAAAGGTCTTGACATGCATGTGCATATTTTAAAGTAGTACAGTATAGATACACACAGGCAAATTTACATACACAGTGCACGTGGGTGTTAATTACGTACAGAAATCATCAACATCGTAGAATGATTTCTCAAAAAAAAATTCAAATAATTTTGACTTAAATAATGAGTTTTGATTTAAATTTTGCAGGTAGTTTATTGAATAAATGTGTTCCCGTATCGTTTAAGGTGTAATGTGCCTCCAGGCCACAGTATATAGATTATTAGTGAATTAGGCAAAAGTTTGTAAAGAAGAGTGGGGAGGATCAAAGGTATTTATTTTAGGAGATATATAGTTGGTAGTGTTACAGAGTGAGAATTTCGTTGATTTGATTGTAACTAGGAAGGAATAGGGCTACAGGGTCAGTTCAAGTTGTGTTGGGCTCTGTAGGATCTCAGCTTGTCCATTCAATTTATTAAGAAGTAGTTTAATGGTAAATATGTAAAATTAGTATTTTGATTACGAGCAGATGAGAGAGGAACTAATCGTTTCCCTTTACCATATACCAGGGTTGTCAGCAAAGATAAATGTGGGGCCCAGCAGGAGTGGACAGTAGCCGCCCCGCTGAGCCAAGTTGGCGGACGGAGAAGGGGGCAGCCAGCGTCCCAACTGACAATCACACTTGGCCGTTATGTTTTAAATTTAAGTTATATGTAATAATTAAGTAGTAATAAGAAAAGAAAATAGAGTAATCCAAGTGTCAGGAATTTAAATTAATGTATAATGTTTGCTTCCGAAAATCAAAATTATGTCTAATACAGCCGTAATCGCCTAAGTTCAGTGCGGTTCGCAGGGCAGGGCAGTTTATAACGAAGCTTCCGATCGGAGCTGGGGGAGGGATAGCGTGGCTTGGCTTGCTTACGCGAGCGTTAGTAGAGAGAAGTGTGGCGGTCTCCGGGCATAAGGACCTATCATGGGGCGCGGGCGTCTGTCCTCCTGGAGAGTGTCATCATATTGCTCCAGTAATATTTAATTTGTCGGGAATTGTGGCAATTAAAGACGGAATACCGAGCAGTTGCGTACCTCGTCAGTTGTTTTGTGAACTTCCAATCTCCAATTGAGGGAGACAGAACTTATTATTTATTTCTGCTTTGTCTCTACCCTGGGCGAGGGAAAATACGGCTGTGATAGACGCGTGACGAACTTATTTAACGTATTTGTTTTTATTCAGTAAACCCGCTGAGCTAGACCGAGGCAAAGAAAGCAGCTGTTATCATGGTGGATATTGTGAACTCAGCGCAGCTAGAAGAGAAAGGTGGCAGTCACAAAGGATTTTATGGTTTTATTCTTATTAACCCTATTGACATGAAAGTTATGGTGGTTGCGTGTAAAGGCGACTTCCTAGTAAAATATGAGGAACAAGTGTATGCACCTAGACTAAAGCACTTATTTCGAATACCATTCAACTTTAACATGTCAGTTTTTTTAATAATGAAGAAAAATGATAGATCTAACTATATATAGTCATGATTATCAACAAAAGTCATAAATTAATTGAGGAACTATTCGAGAAACTGGAAATTTATCACACTTGTGAAGGACTTCAGCAACTAAAGGCTGCATGGTATTAAGTTTTGATGACTATAGGGAGTTAGATGCAAGCCTAACGAACAAATTTCACAAATAAAATCATAGGGTAGTCGGTTTAACTTTTTTGTCGCACACTTTTCTGTAAAGCATTGTTTGATTGCTCCTCATTTTCTAGTGTGGGTAGAAAGTGGTGCGGCTAGGAGGGATGCAAGATCCACAGCCAGTGTTTCCCCTACCCATAAGGAGGCGTGAGAACCAGCCGGCCATGGTTCGTCTGGTGGGAGGGGAAGGTAAGTGAAGAGAGAAAGTCAAACAAAACTAGAGACGTGAAGCCGGGAAGATAATCCAGCGTTGTATAAACTGATAAATATCAACAGTTCTTTCTTTCAGAGTAGACGTGGTTTGGCATGTGAAATCCATTTGTTGCGTTATGGGCGGTAATTGCTGAGGATGGCATTACGGCACAAATAAGCATATGCTACTAAATATAAGAAGAAAGAAAAGAAAAGCTCCGTCAAGATCATAAAAAATTTAATACCCATTTTTAAATTCTAAAACCATTGAATACTTGCCAAGGTGTTACAGACTGTGCCATTAAGTTGATATGTTAATACTGTTAAACATTTTGTCTAGGATTTTGTAGAAAAGGAATAGGTCCATTGAAACATTCTTAAATATCACATATTATTAGAATCAGTCGAAGTGTCAGTGCTATGGGTATCATTACAACCAGGTGCAAAGTTCATAGGAATAAATATAATTATTTGTGTAGATGTTAGAAGTATTATTTAATATGTTTACGTTATCAGCAACAAGGGTAGGGTGGTGTAAATTTGAATTTAGTGTTCCCAATTTTGCTTAAATGTTGTAAGGTAACAGTACCAGTTATTGTCATGTTAAGGCTGAGAACATAAAAATTGCTATGGTTATCAAACTATTTGTTAAACATAAAGTTTGACATGCTTGTTTAGAGTTTCAAATCATTCTTAAAACTTATAATGAACAGTTGAAACGTAAACGGTCTTCCTCCAATGTTCGTCGGTCTTGGAACCAGTATTCGTCAGTTATAAGTGGCCCACATAAATGTCCTAAAATTATCTGTTCATACCATTTATAATATTATTGTACTTGTGCACCATCTGCTTACCACATAAATTTAAATAAGGTAAATATTTAACATTTTTCATTCATTGTGTTCTACCTGAAATCACTAACCCTAGATATTTGCGGAATATGCCAATAAAGGAACCTGAGCATATCAAAGAAGCACAGACAAGACGATGAAACTGAATGTCGGTGGAGAAGATAAATGTACAAAAACCATCCCAACCGAAAATACATTGAGGTATTTTTTCCCTTATGACTATAGCCTACTGAAGCACCAAGCATTAACCATTTCGTAATGGTGTAGTTCCAAATTAAAATGTGAAACATGTAGTAACATTCTTGATATTAAACATTGCTAAACAAATTTTGTGTAATTTTGCTAAGACATTTCAGGTTTCAGCATCTCTTCAAAATTAAAAGGATAACGCGTATAAAGCTAAATATTATTTTTACACTATTTCTCAAGGACGTGAATTCCTTAGCTAGTTGTTGAGCTAATCATTATGTTAGCCTAATGCATATCGTATTGTTAAAAATGTTATTTTGAATTAGTGTCATAACTTGTGTCAACCAAACTTTCATATCCTTTTAAAATAATATGTAAATAAATCAGTTTAACTGTAGTCAAGCTGTGGCCGAGCCATAATATGATAAGCACTCTTCATCAGCTTTATTTATAATATACTCTTCACATGCAATTGCATTTTGGAATATTTAGTGTATTGCACAGTTTGGGTAGACATATTTTTTTAAATTTCAACTGCATTCGTTAGTCCTTTCTGTGATGCTAAAAATACTGCAGGTTTATATTATTAACCACACTAATGTGAATAATCAAAGCTTTTATGTTTTACAATACCTTACATGTATGTCTTATGTGATGTCACAGTAATTTCATCAATAAATTTGATATTTAAGTACGGTACAATATTATGCCTATAATTTTGTAGTTGTATATAGTACATTATTACTAAACAGTGTCTGTAGTCTGCATATTTTGCATATGCATATTCACACATCACCTACAGTGTCATTTTTTGTGGACAAAGTAAGTAAAGTTTGCAATCAGTATTTGTTTTACAAAAAAATGATAAGAATCATACTTGCAAATGCAACACTCCGACAGCTGCTGTAAAGGGTCAAATCTACCTTTAGGAATCCATGCTAGGATGTATTAAATAGTTTAGGTATATTTTAAAGACAGTTAATGATTCTGCTGTTAATTAAATATTTAAATATTTTTGAGAAAGAATTCAGGAGTGAAATTGGTCTGTAATTTTCAATTTTTGGAGGATCACCTTTTGTGAATGATGGGATCACTTTAGCTATTAAGTCTTCAGGAAGAACACCACCTTTAAATGACTCATTAATAATGTTGAAAGGAGGGGTAAGAAGTAGTTCTGAGCATTCTTTAATTACTTTAACAGAAACTTCATCAATTTCAGTAGATTTTTTGTTACTTAATTTTTTTTATACATTCTGTTACTTCGTGTTGGGTGACTGGGCGTAGAAAGATTGTTAAGTCAGCTGTTTTAGTTTTCCAATGGTGTGTATTTTTGAAAGGGCATTTTAGCTTTCACTTGAGCAGCTACATCACTGAAAATTTTATTTATATATTTCGCCCAGTCATAAGCAGATTATACTGAATTTTTGGCTGTATCAACTAACTGCCGAGTCTCTACAGTGTGACTTAATTTACCATTTGCTCTGTTTATAATGTTCCAGATTATTTTTGATTTGTCAGATTTGTTTATTTGGTTTTCTACATGTTTTTGTTTAGCTACTTTTAATAATGCTTTGCATATTCTTTTATAATTTCTATAATAATGAACTAAATCCGGAGAATTATCAGATTTGCTCCTTCGATGAAGCATTTTTACATTTTTACTAGACGTTTTAATTCCCTTAGTAATCCAGCCCTTGTCTCTGGCAGCACATTTTATTGTTATAAGTTTTTTTGTGCAGTGCTCCTCGAAATTTAAGGAAAATATGTTCATAAATGTTATAAACTTTTCAACAACAGTCTCTGCCCAGAGAATGGAGTCCAACTGTTCACTTTTTAAATCCTGATAGAATTATGGCAATGCCCTGTAGTCCCTAATATACATAGATATACTACATGTTTTAATTTTTGGAGGAATTTATTTTTAATAATCGACCATAGTGTTTGGATGTAGAGCCATCTATTCTTTGCAGGTATGTATTACTAATGTTGTTTAACATTATCTTTTATTGATGAGGTTTGTGTTGTTCCTCTAGTTGCGAAATTGGTTTTAAGGGGCTGCTTGAATGTTATGGTTGTGATTCGGAGCCACCAAGCAGTGTATGAGTGCAGAATATGAGAAGTCCAGATACAAGAGCCAGCGGGCGAGAAGAAGTGTCGGTCAACGAGCCGTTGTGGAGTGCAGTGTTGCCGCGGTGATGACTGTGGCTGTGACCTTGGTGTACCTCGGCCGGCAGACACCTGTCCCTGGGACACGTGGGGCCGTTCCTGGTACAGGGATAAATGAAGCGCTTCAATTATGACTGGGCCAGGTTACACCAAAATGTTATAGGAATATTAAAAATAGTAATTAATTTTCTATTTGAAATATTTACGTATTGAAAGCATAACTTTCATCTCAATTTAAATTAGAACCAATAACAGAATGCATAAAAGGTCAACTATATTACTCCTGCAGAGTTCTCTTTATGAAAAACTGTGATATGTATTTGAGTAGGTTACGTCATCAATAACGGCCGTATTTGAATAACGACGCGAGTAAACATTTAACTACCCGGGTTAACCTCGCTTATAGACACTTCGTACGCGGCCGATGCCTAATAAACACTATATCGTTGGCATTGAAGATCGTGTTTGCACGTGGTAATCGTATTTATGTGTTTATAAACTGTGATACATTGCAATTTTTTACTTAAAATAAAATTAACATTTCTAGAATATCAACATATCAATGCAACCAATGATGACTGACAGCAAACAGGAAGATTGTTTTGGTTTGTCACAACGAAGCCAAATGTCCAGTGTGTTTTGAGTTGTAGAAATTATATTCAGTGATAATTTTAATATACAGTAATACTTGAAAGGGAACAACTATTATTTGTTTGTTATATTACTTCTTTATTCTATGACTTAATTATGGTTATTTTGCTGGGTTTCCACCTTCCCAAATACATACGCTACGAAGAAATTGTTTCAGGAACGTTAGAATTCCTGTTCGTTGAACCAAATTTATAAATTTGTCTTATTTGCTCCTCTTAGACCTCTTTACATTTGTCGCTAAATAAAACGGAAGGTGTATGTATGTGTTCCAATTAAATGAGGCGTAAATTTCTTTAATTAAGGCTGCCGTCTACCCTCCGAAAAACAAGAGTAGATGTATTTTGTCGGTTCTAGCACAAGCACCCTTTTTGAGACACCAAAAATTAGAACAAATTTTTTGCCGGTTTTTATATATATTTCAACAGAAAAAAATCATGGATACATTTTAGATACAAAGAGAAAATCTGAAAACAATTAGAATTTAAAAAAACTAATATTTTTTCTACATTTATTTTTAATTTTCTTAAAAAAAAATGTAATAAGGTATTAACAACAATATTTATCTTCTCTTATATCTTTATGTAGTGATTTTAAGTGTTTTTTCATACTTCTTTTTGCAACATATTTTTCACATAAAGAACATGTTCTTTTTCTGACATTTCAGCATCATCAATTTTTTACAATCATAGCAAGTATAACTAATGACAGATTTCATATTTGTACTTTTGGAAAACTCAGAATATGACTTAACAATCTTGCATTTAAAATACTTTCTAGTAATATTGTCTGGTAACTCAATTAACGGATTATGTAATCGTATTTGTAAATGTTTTTTCATTAATTCTTTTGGAATAAATTTTTTACATAAAGAACATGGTGTTTTTCTAAAAGCTTAGCATGTTCAATCTTTTAACAATCATATAGATACAATTATCACTTCACTTTACTTCACCCAGTCTCAAAATATCTTTTAAAAATTAAATTTTTTTATTTATGTAATTGGGTTGGGTTAGCAATATTATAAGTTTTGGATTAAAATGTAAATTTTGAGTTAAAAATATTATAGATTTTGAGTAAGGCTGTTTTATAATTTTTTTTTATAATTTTGGTCTGGATTGTTCTATATGTTTTTTATGATTTATAATAATTTAGTTTTTTAGTCCAAACTACTTAATTTTTATAATTTAATGAAAATTTTTGTGCAATAAATGGAAGTTTAAGATAAAATATGTGCAACTAACAAAACGTTTTCTGTAACAGAACTTCTTGGAAATAAAATAAAATTAACAAATAAAAGATTTGGATTAGGGTTTCTTACGGAAAATTTAAATAATAATAATAAAAATTTGTTGCAAATGTTGGAGATTTTATTTACACAAACAAAGAAGAAAAATGAGAAGAATTCAAACCAATTACAGAACCTTTTTGCGATAGTATTTTAGTTGTTAAAATAACAGATTTTATAGATTGTGAAGGATAAATTAAAAACAGTAAATTTCTTGTAGAAAAAGAAGCCTGTGGTGGTTTTATTAGTATTTTAAAATCTAGATTTTCTAAATTTGAGTTAGCAAGACACTGCATCAAAGCAAAAATTCCTTGTTTATTAAATTATGATGTACAAACAATTTATGGAGTTAAATTATTAATAAATAAATATTATAAAGCAAAATTATAAAAATCCTGTTGCTTTTCCTTATAAAATAGAATTAGCAGATGTCAAATTAGATACATTATTAAAAGTATTACAAGAACTTTAAAATAATTAGCAAATGACCATTAGTAGGTATTTATTAGATTTAGATATAACACAAGATTTTGCTTAAGATTTTAAAAAGAAGAAATGATTAATGGGACATTCCATGTCAAATCAACTAAGTGAAAAAAAAAGATGTCATAGAATTTAATTATTTTTTGTTTAATGGTAGTATTACGAAATTAAATGAAAATGCCCTAGTTACAATTTTTTTGGAATGTTAGTTTCTGAGTTATGAATTTTTTAAATTTTAAGAAAATGATTAATTTTGCTGCATTTGGAAATCTTGTAATTGCTCTGGTTCGAGAACCGTTCAACATAGAGAGCTGAACTTAGTGTCATTTTGTTCATTTGATTATGGCGTTTCATAAAATATATAACATCATTACATTACTAAAAAATATATTATCCCCAAAA
>PNEQ01058140.1:0-15458 GCA_003012365.1 Medauroidea extradentata | reverse complement strand
AGATATGGGCTCTGGAGCATGCAGACGGAGGTAGACAGAAGGCCACCAGAAGAAAGGCGCTGGGCTCCGACCAGGAAAGCGGATGAAGAGGAAAGGGTAGCTCTCGAGCCAGTGCATCAGGGACGCATGGAAAACAGAAACAAAATTAGAGAAAGAAGAAAGAACATAAACCTGAAAACACAAAAGCCTGCTGGAAAATTAGTACATCAATAATAAACAACCCTTAATTTATAAACAGCACCTTACGCCTGAAAAACACATGATAAAATAAATAGCGCATGGACATTCAAGAAGTAACATCTTCATATAAAAATATAAGTATAGTACATAATTCCACACAAGACAAATACAGTTTCATCAAATTTCATCACTAAATTGCATCCTGCGCGGGCAAGATTGATCAAATATAAATTTATCCAAACATCAACAATTGACAAGAAAAACCCTTGACACTATGCCATCACAACCAACAGCGAATAAACTGACTATTTGTTACACCATTAGAAAGCTAGGCTTAAAATCTACAATATAAGATAAAATACCGCACTACAATAAATTTAAATAAATACTACAATATCAGTGTGGTTCATTATTATGGCACAACTTATTTAATACAAGAAAGGGTAACCATTACTAATCAATGTCACCAGGACACAGGTTTACCCAAATCACAGTGCAGCGTAAACGTAACAAATCGTGGCACATCACCACAACAAACTCAGCGGACTCAAGAACAGGTCCAAGTGCGCAAAAAACTGGCGCCAGCAAGACCAGATTGTTTGCAAACCAAAGTAAGCGTCATAGTCGAGTCAATCATCACAATTAATTACAGAATCCTGCAGGAACAACAACGGAAAACAAACAGGAAAGACAATCACAAAACATGAAACCACAAAACACCACTAACAGGCACCACACACACACAAACATAAATCCCAAAACACTAACACAAACAATACGAAAACACAAACAACCGAGTCTTCACCTGGGTTGCCTGAATACAAAGGGTGCCTTTCTGCAACAAAAATCACTCATCATCATCAGTTGCCAATTTTAAGTGAGACACATGCGCTTTCCGATATATTCGCCCCGAAACAGGGTCCTGCAGTAAGACAGTGTTAGGGCCCAACAGCTTAACAATCAAAAAGGGCCCAGAGTAAGGAAGTATTAACTTACTTGAAACATCCTTTGCTCGGGACTGCAAAATGAAGGAACGGCAAAAGACCCTTTGACCCACCTGATAATTTCCAGCTACTCGCTGGGCATTGACCTGAGCCTGGATCTTACAGCGTGCCTCGGTAAGGTTCCCCAAGGTCTGGTGACTCAGAAGTTCTCGTTGTGCCTCCGATAAGGGTGACAATGGAGAAGGAATTCCCCACACATTCAGTAAGGGATGCAGCAAATCTCTTCCGAGTAGAACCTTAGCCGGAGTATTCTTCGTGGCTCCATGGGTGGCAAAATTAAAGCAGATTTTGATGAGGTCCAAGTCCACATCCCAATCGCTCTGTTGAGAATGGTGCAAAGCTGATAAAGTTACCTTGAGGTTCCTGTTGAACCTCTCAACAATATTACCACATGGGTAATAAGGACTGGAGGTGTAGTGATTGAGCGCCCATCTGAAACACATGTCCTTAAAAACAGATGAACAGAAATACGGAGCATTATCCGTCACCAGATTAACGGAAGGTCCAAAGGAAGACCACACACGCTCTGTCAAAGACCGCACAATAGTAGCACTTTTTACATTACGCACCGCAATGAGAAACACAAATTTAGAAAAAGTGTCAATCAAAATTAACACATACATATTTCCCTTCAAGGACCGAGTCAGTGGGCCAAAAACATCGCAGTGCATGGTTTCCCAAGCACACGCCGCCTGATCCACCGAGTACATACCAATTTTAGTATTGCTCGGAGCTTTCGCCCGTTGACACAACACACAATGGTGGACAAAACCTCTCACATCCCGGTAAACACCCGGCCAAAAGAAGCGCGAACTCAATTTTGACAAGGTCCCTGCACGTCCCAAATGTCCTCCGAAAGGAGAGGCGTGAAAATAATTCAACAGCTCTGCTCTACAGGCAGACGGAACAAACAATTTCTTCGACTTGTTACGGCGCCCAACATAATGCACCAGGCCGTCGATCTTTCAGTAGGGAAGTTCTTCTCCTTGGGCCAACTGCGTCACAATATCACTGCAGTCAGGATCGCTGGCTTGAGCATCTTGCAGTCGTTGATAAAAGGAAGGACTAGTGGTGAAGGCACTACAAAGGGCGAAAAGGTCCTCAGGGTCACACTCATAGTCTTCGGGGCAGTACATGCGGGAAAGCGCGTCTGCCACCACATTACTAGACCCAGAGACGTGTTTAATTACGAACTTGAATTTCAATAAATGAAACGCCCATCGACCAAGCTTTCCAAAATCATTGGCATGGCCCAACAACCAGGACACCGCCTGATTGTCCGTGCACAGATCGAATTCGGCAGCGCTTAGGAAGGACTCAAACTTCCCCATGCCCCACACACAAGCCAAAGCTTCCTTCTCAAAGGCACTCAAACGACGTTCCGCCTCAGGGTACGGCTGGCAAAGGCCACCGGTGAAACCTTACCATCGCACCACTGCCCGAGAGCGGCACCTAAAGCAACACTTGATGCGTCAACATGCAACACAAACCTATGGTCGAAATCGGCCAAAGCAAGCGCCGGAGCACCAGCCAAAGCAGCTTTGAGGGCCACAAAACTACGCTCTTGTTCCTCACCCCAAACAAAAGGGACATTTTTACGTTTTATGACATTGAAAGGTGCAGCAAGTTCTGCAAAAAGCGGAATAAACCGTGCATAATACCCTAACAACCCTATGAAACGGGACACACCTTTAACAGACTTAGGGCGCGGAAAGTTAACGATTGGGCTGACGCGACTAGTGTCCATAATCAATTTTCCTCCCGAGACAACATAACCGAGAAATTTCACGGAGGACGCAGCCCACGTAACCTTACTACGGTTGACAGTTAAACCAGCCTTGCGCGAACGACTCAGCACCTCACGAAGATGTTCAAGGTGTTCCTCAAAGGTATCACTGTACACTATGATGTCATCAATGTAGTTATAAACAAACTTAAATTTGACATCAGACAATACAAAATCCAATACACGGGACAAGGCTTGCGTCCCAAAACAAGCGCCCATCGGGATACGCTTAAACTCATATTGTGCCCATTGTGTACGAAAGGAGGTATATTTGCGGCGGTCAGGATGCAAAAGGCATTGGTGAAAGCTCGAATTCAGATCAATTATAGAGAAAACACTCGCTTTACCTAAATGTTGCAATGCAGCATCAACCGTAGGTGCAGGAAAGGGATCCAGATGAATTTTCTGATTCACAGCACCCATGTCTGTGACAAGACGGTACCCGGCCCCTCCCCTTTTTTTCACGAGGAAGGCGGGCGACGCGTAGTCAGAGGTGGACGGCGATATTACATCCTCTTGCAACAACTTATCCACAATATTACGCATAATAGCCAACTTATGCGGATTGTAGGTATAATAAGGCAACCAAACTGGCACATCATCGGTTACAGAAAAACGGTAAGGGAGCACGTCACACTTCCCAATCTTAGGCGTAATGACATCCTGAAATTCCGTCAAAATGGCCTGCAGGGCCCGAGAACGAGCACCTTCAACTTCGGCAACACACCCTAACGGGGTAGGAGAACGACTGACGCGTGAAATTAAGGGGCAGGAATACTGAGGACTAAATTTAAAATGCAGACAATGAGCATCGACATCCACGACCGCGCGAACATGAGTAAGAAAATCAACCCCCATAATTACGTCAGCAATCAAATCAGACATAACCCAAAATTGATATGTCCACGAGAACAAATCAATTTTTACGTGCAGATCTACTGCACACTCACAGCTCAACATGTGGCCATTTGCGACGCAAGTTGACAAGAGCGATCGACACGTGACGACAAATGAGGATGCAGGGTCAATAATTCGGCCAAAATACCTTTACGCACAAACGAGTGCGAAGCCCCGTTATCAACCAAAGCAGCACGTCTCAATCCTTGACAAACCAATGACACGAAACAATCATACCGCGCGGAAAATAATGTCTCACGCCCCCCTTTCGTTGCGCGATCATGAAAGGCGGCATTTAGTTTCCCGAACAAGAAAATCGAAAATGGCCAGGTTTGCCACAGTGAAAACAAGGCAACTGCTCCCGAGGAACTCGAGGCTTAGTGCAACGCATGGTATGATGCCCCAACTCGGCGCAATTTCTACACCGCACCTGGAACTCAGGGGTCAAAGGGGGCGGCGACGAAGGAAACTGCTCATCAGGTTGCCGACGTTTTTGCACAGCACCGAGCGCAGACAATCCAGCCAAAGGCACTGTGCCAGCGCCAGTAGCCCCATACGATACACCCTGCCGAGACTGACTCCTACTCACATCCCCATGATTAAACGGGTCAACAGAAGGGGGCACAGCAGATCGATAGAACTCCGCCTCAACATTTAGCTCTCGTTGTTGTTCCAAGGCCAAAGAACGCAAGTCGTCGTACGTTGCCGGAGCAGGACGCGCGAACCTATGTCTTCGGGCCTCGGGCGAAAGATGCTCAAGTATAGTGCCGACTAGCTTAGCTTCAGAACAATACATGTTCATCGCTCGTGCATACCCTAAAACATCCTGCACAAAAGCCGGCACAGTTTCGTCACTTCTTTGAAAACGATCCACGAAACGTCGCTTAAGACCCGCCCAAAATGTAGAAGAACCTGTATAAGCTAACAGCCTCATCTTAAAGGCGTCATACATCCCTTCACCACGCGCAACCTCGCCCAACATTACCGCTACACACCCTGAAACGCGCGCCGACAAACAAGTAAGAAACTTGGATGCTGGAACACCCGGAAACAACCCAGCAGTCTGATCGAGTGACACCAAGAAATGCAACACCCCCTTGGGCTCAATAACACTGAGCACGGGAATGCGGGATAAATGGGAAATAAGCATAGTTTGTGTTGCTGTAACAGGACCCTCAACGGACGGACCGCCCAGGGAGGCATATTCAACCTGACGCAAACGATTGACGTACGACAGAGCACGAATTCTAAGTGCCGCCACATTTTCACTATTATCAAACTCCTCATCCGATTCGCACAGATACTCCCGTAATTCCAAATAACCCGTAGTATACATAAAACTACTATTTCCGTTATTGTGAGCCATACTTTCAAAATGTTAACCCCCAAATTACAAACACGAATGCCTTCACAAGAACGACAAACAAATGGGGCGTAACCAATCATGCGCATCCACTCGGGATTCAAACCTGAGCAGAATCGCGCAGATTTTGTTCCATCAAGGCACACCTAACAACGGGTTTGAACATCCCGAGTGACGGAAAATACTAGAATTTGATAAATACAAACAAAAATTCAAGCAATACACAACAGTATTTATTTAACTCAGGATTCATGTACATTTGTTTTCAAGTTACAAATACTCGATATAAAAGATGCCAGAAGGGCCATTAAGTTCATTAGAAAGAAAAAAACTAAAGCGGCAATCAAAAGTGTTAAAGCTCATGCAGGTCAAACAGGAAAAGCAACCCGTTGACGCTCCGTCGGCTCCCGATACAATTACTGTACTCGCGACAGGGAAATCACGCAGCTGAAAAGACAGGGCAGAAGGCCCAGGCACAAACTTTAATGAACATGACCAAAGAAAACTAACTCACCAATGTATCGAAGAACAGCCGACGAGCCCCCGACGAGCGCGAACGGAAAAGTAGAGCACAGAAGGGCGACCAGGATCCAACTGACGTCGAGAGCTAGGCGGCCGGCCTAGGCAACAGAAAAGGGGGAAGGGGAGGGGAGGGAGCCGAAGACAGCCGAAGATAGCCGAAGAGTTCCGACAGGCGGCAAAGCATTCCCGCACGCTTCCGAACAGAGTCCCATTGCATAACATGACGAAACCAACCATTTGGATTCACAAACAGTTTAAAAAGCGCCTCAGTACAACTGAGGGCAAAGCACCAGTTCAAAGTTGCCAGGATTGCCTCGAAGCTGGAGCCCCAATCCAAATTGCTCTCGTTCGTTGGCCACACAAGACTCGTGCCACCCACAGAAAAAAGGGAGAACCTCCAGGACGGCGCCGCTAAGTACATGCAAAAACACCAAACAAATGTGTTAGCTACTGCCCATATGAGGGAGGCACCCTGTAAACAAATTAATTCATTAGTATCGCCACACTCTTCACTATCAAAGTTACATAAAATCCCTAAAATATTTCAAAAACAGCAGGTACACAAAACATGTTGCTCTAGTACAGAAGCTACAATCCATAAATATACTTGATATTAATACAAAGTGAGTAAAATATACGCCCATAATGCGCCAAACACCGGCTTGAGCCGCTTTACAAGAAACCAATACTTGTATACGTAAATGGTCTATAAAATTTACCATAAATACCATAAAAAGATATATTAAAAAATTATCACAGTCAAGGATTACGAAAAACACACAAATCTCGGCCGAGACACACACACAACCAGCTTGTAGAAACATAAACAAATACAAACACCACTCAACAGATACCATCTCACAATAAACACAAAACTAACACACACACTAACACCACACCAAACACTTTA
The DNA here is from genome assembly GCA_003012365.1 of Medauroidea extradentata. NCBI lineage: Eukaryota > Metazoa > Arthropoda > Insecta > Phasmatodea > Phasmatidae > Medauroidea > Medauroidea extradentata. Next base: position 8,796 of record PNEQ01058140.1, on the reverse strand, counting down.
ACACTACAGCAAGAACACTACTGCTTTCCCCAGGCCACTGCATAGAAACACCCCTACAGAAGGGATCGACCAGGAGGGAACGGAGTAGGGTGAAGACGGGCCCTGCCCGCACTCTTCAACAAATCCCATTCTTGGCCAGAAATGCTGCGATGTCGCGCACCCAACTGATGACACAAACTTCTGGTCCTGCAGCACGACTTTAGCACTCATAAATTCATAGCTCTTTTAAGGTGAGGTACATGGGCTTTACACACAACCTTCCCAGTCATGGGCTCACTCTGTACTGTATTAGGTCCCAACAGCCTAACCACATCATACGGGCCTTGGTACTTCAACATCAATTTGCTGCTTTTCTGAGCTGCTGTTGAGGGCAAAACAAATTACTTGCACAAAACGGAGTCTCCAATTTGGTAATCAGAGGTCATGCAACCAGCGTTATACCTTGCCTGAAGATGTCCACGAGCGTCATAAAGATTACCAACCACTTCCCAGCCATCAACTCACGAGCGGCCTCTGAAAGAGGAGCTGCCGGTGAGGGTACACCCCATACATTGAGTAAAGGATGGAACAAATCATGCCCCAACAAAACTCAAGCAGGACTATGCTTAGTAGCTCTGTGGACAGCAGAATTGTAACCTATGTTGACTAAATCTAGGTCTTCATCCCAGAGATTTTGCTGGGTATTACAGTATACAGAGCTGACAGTGTAACTTTCAGGTTACGATTGAAACGCTCAACCCTATTCCCATTCCCACACGGGAATTACGGGCTAGAGGTGTAATGAGCTATCGCAAGCCTGAAGCACATGTCCTTAAAGCTACCAGACGTGAAATATGTCATGTTATCAGTGAGCAAACTTACAGGTGGACCAAACACAGCCCAAGCGCGATCTACCAAGTGTCGTTGGATCTCCGAACTTCGGATACTGCGCATGGCAATTAAAATCACAAAGTTTGAAAACGCATCCAAGACTATCATAATGTACTTATTACCCTTGGTTGACCGAACAAGCGGCCCAAACACATCACAGTGTAAGACCGCCCAAGAATAAGTAATCTGATCCACGCTGCACAACCCCACTCGTGAGTTCTGGGGTGGCTTGTCACGCTGACACACACCGCAGCGCTGAACATACGCTCGTACGTCCGCAGCTATAGTAGGCCAATAAAACAGTGTGCCAACATTACCCAGGATACCTTGACGTCCAAAAGGCCCCCGTAAGAGGAATCATGGAAATAGGCTAGTAGTTCCAGCCGACATCCCTCAGGTACGACCAAACGTATGGCCCATTTATGAAGCCCCGTATAATACAGTAGATCATCTAATACTGCATACGGGACGTCATCGCCTCTTAACACTCCATCCCTCTGCTCCCTACAAAAAGCATTCTCAGCCTGCGCTTCACTCAGGCGACGATAAAAGGAGCTACCAGCAGTGAAAGTTACACACACGCCACTCTCACTCTCGAATGGGGAGATACCTTCAAAATACTCGGGACAAAACATCCGCAACAAGGCGTCCGCGGCCACATTACTCGTTCCAGGAACATGTTTGACAACAAATTGGAACCGCGACAATCGTATGCCCAACGTCCCAATTTCCCAAAATCACTAGCATGGGACAACAGCCACGTCACAGCTTGATTGTTTGTGCACAAGTTGAACTCGACACCGCCGACGAACGACTCAAATTTGGCAGTAGCCCATACACAGGCTAGGGCCTCCTTCTCAAATGCGCTGAGCCTACGCTCGGAATCTGACAAAGTACGGCTAGCAAAAGCCACGGGGCAAACTACACCATCTCACCACTGACCCAAGGTCGTGCCCAGAGCGACACTCCAAGCGTCAACGTGAATCACGAAACGCAAATCGAAGTCAGCCAAATCCAATGAAGGGGCGTCGGCGAGGGCAGCCTTAAGACTTTTGAAGCTTTTCTCCTGCTCTGAACCCCACTCAAAGGCAACTCCCTTCCACTTAAGGTGGTTAAGGAGGGTGGCTAGTTCTGAAAAGTGTGGAATGAAATGGCCGTAATATCCCAGAATGCCAATGAATTTAGAAACTCCCTTCACAGTCATATGGTGTGAAAAATTCACCATTTTTCGTGCATTTATGGAACTGTGAAAGAGAATTTTAAATTTGTGTTACCAGAAATTGTAAAGTAGGAACGTGTCTATTGGTGTATTAAATGGTAAAGTTTGTAAACTTGCAGAAACCAAAACTACCTATACTTGGTCTGTTTGGATTTGTATGAATATTAAAATTATGAACAGTATTTATGATGGTACAACAAAGTAAGCCTACTGTAAAATACATTCAGTAATTTCCCTGTTAAGTTTGTTTTCTTTATAATAGCCCTAGAGAGGATATGTAATATTAGCCATGAACACAACATATGAATTGTAGCGCGTCGGCTAACTGAAGATGAATTGAAGAAGACCATACATTTACCGTCGTTGTTGACCAAACATCCTGGTCACGGCACCAAAATGTGAAGCGTCGGTTAACTGAATGAAGATGATGTTATTTTACATAATTGTTGACATAACCTCTGACGTGCCCGGTTGTGATGGTATAGGTTTGCTGTATCTACATGAAATTAAAACCTGTAGGCGTGACTGTTTTTATTAATTAACTTTAATAAAAATACCAACTTTACATACAGAAACTCTAGATTTCCATCATAGTCTTCATCATTGTCCAAGCCTGACGCTCCCGGGAGAGAACTGCTCAACCCCAAAACTTAAAAGAGAAAAATAAAACTAATTTTCAAAGTTTGAAACACGCCACGACATCTCAACCAAAATATTCTCGCAAATGCGAGGACTCTACTCAGCGACTAATATACATGGCTGCTCAGCCACCTCGCTCCCACACAGCCCGCACAACCATCTTCATCAACGTCCTAACACCAAGTCACATTACCATCTCTCCGCGACCAGACAACAAGCTACACAACCATCTCTGTCGGCGTCCAAACAACAAGTCAATATGGCCGACCCACCGAAGCTTGCTCTCTCCCTGCAGCGCCTCTAGCGGCCACCCAGCGCACCAAGGTAAAAACGTAATGGAAAATTAATATTAAATTAAATATGATAATAAATTATAAACTTATATACTTTGAAACAACTTGAAAAGTGAAAATATTCTTCTGAAACCAAAATTACATAATAATTTACAACATAAATTTAAGTAAATTTGAACCACGTGCCCTTTCATTGGCTCAAGCCAGCCTGCGCAAACATATTACTGTCTCTCTCGCACACTCAACGAGCGGCGGCGCACGTGCACTTTGTGAAAAGTAAAAATATTAGAAAAACGGTTAAAAATCTAAATATAGCGATTCCTGGAACTGGGCAGGCACACCTGTGCCATCCAACTATACTTGCCAACAATACACCCAGTCCTGAGTTACAATAAAATAACAGTTAAGCTGCAACTGATAATATTAAATTTAAATTAGAACACACAGTTGTCTCAGCCTAAACAAACCAAATTAAATACATATAAAATTTAACAATTTCAAAAACTGATAGGCGTACAGATAAAAAGCCAAACAACTGTCAACAATACCTCAAAGTAATTATATTGGTAATAGCATATTCAATAAGTCAAACATAAGGAAATAATAAAATAAAAACAGGAAACAATAAAGGCCTAAGTGGTGGGTGGACCGCCTCACAGAATAGCAGTCAAAATTTTACCTAATTTTATTAATTATTTAGCATGTTATAAATTTACTGCGCATACATCATTTTGCCATGTTCGCAGTGTAGTATTGTATTAAAAAAAAATAGCCAGTGTTTTAGTTTGATGAACTTTACATATACACAACATGTGAAATGCCGCGACTCGTTTAAGCACAATTTTACTCATTTTGGAAATTGTACTATTTCTGAATCCTTGAGGTTGGTAGCTATGGGATCCATGACCAGAGGACCTCCGGATACCACATATCCCAGGAACTTAACTAATGGGGAAGCCCACATGACCTTGGCTGAGTTTACAGTCAGCCCTGCTTCCCGCAGACGCGACAAAACCTTCCTCAAGTCAAGAAGATGTTGTTCCAGAGATGAACTATAGACGATAATGTCGTCTATATAATTTATCACGCATTTGAATTTCAGATCTGACAACACATTATCTAAAACCCATGACAATGCCTGGTTCCCAAACTTGGCGTCCATGGGTATATGATTAAACTCGTATTGCGCCCGTTTCGTGCGAAATGCTGTATACTTCCTACAACAAGGTGCAGCAAACACTGATGGAAACTCACGTTTAGGTCAATCACAGAGTACACCGACGCTTTCCCTAGGTGTTGCAACACAGCGTCAACGGTCGTCGCCGAAAAAGGGTCAAGATGAGTTTTAAGGTTGACGGCAGACATGTCCGTAACCAGCCTGGACCCACCATTAGCCTTTTTAACCATAAAGGCTGGGCTAGCATAATCTGAGGTGGAAGGAGAAATGAGCGCTGTGTCCAGGAGTTTATTCACCAGTTCTTGCATTACCTCCAACTTAGGGGGGGCATAGTTGTAAAATGGTACTTGGACAGGAGCATCATTCATGACCGTAAAGCGGTACGGAAGGGCGCCACACCGTCCTATTCTCGGCGTAATTACGTCGTCAAACTCACGCAACAACACATCCACACCACTCACATCCTGATGTGACATAGCCACTATCTCACCATAAGGCGCTGACCCTCGTCTCACAGATGACAACAATGGGCACTTAACCTCAGGGGAAAATTTGAAAGCATGAGCGCGAGAGCCAATGTCGACTACCGCCTGCGACCGATACAAAAAATCAATGCCCAGGACTAAATCTGCCATAAGGCCTTCAATCACCCAAAATGTGTGCGACCATGAAAATCTATCAATTTTAAAATGCAAGGTCACCGACCTAGTGCATTTTACCAGATTACAATTGGCCACGCACACAGTCAAGGCATCATTAGTTCTTAATTTACGCAACAGATGAGCATTCTGCTTGACAAGGAAATTCCAGAGTGTTTCTCGTACGAATGAATGTGACGCCCCTGTATCCAACAGGGCGGCGCGTTCTAGACCGTAACACAGCATGGAAACAAAACAGTCAGTATGTGCCACCTTAAAACAACCCCGCCGTGAAACCCTGGCACCAGTGGTTGCTGCAGTATTTAGTTTCCCGGACAATTTGCCCTGAAATGCCCTCTCCTACCACAATGAAAGCACAAACATGCCTCGCGACGAACCAGAGTGCTGTTACAGTCACGGCTAACGTGGCCGAACGTAGCACAATTACTACATCTCACGTTAGCAAAATCATTGTCCGATCGTCTTTCAACCCTAGCGACCACGGGCGGATCAACTGCCCTGTCCTGCCTGCGCCCCATTATACGAAGACTGGTCCGCGGACAACGCAACTCACTCCTATCTACACGGCCCCACACTCGTTCGTCCTGACAAACTGCCGAAGCAGTGATCTCTGGCTGAACCGGACCACGAACCATGTTCTCTGGGCATCCTAAGCTCGTCCCATACGCACTACATGCAACAGTGTCCAATTCCAGTTGACGTTCAATTTCTAGGGCCAATAGCCTTAACTGTTTCCTGGAAGCAGGGGGAGCCATTGCAAAGCAGTGTGCCCTAGCTGCAGGTGTCATGCGATCAACAACGCCTTGCACCATTTTCTCCTCTGCATGCCTCAGATGCACATTCATTGCCCGATCGTAAGTCATAACCACACTACTTTATGCATTAGCATTTTCACCAGGTCGTTGATGCCTGTCTGCGTACTGCTTCCTGACCATGGACCAAGCCATGGGTGATCATCCTGCTCCTGTTATCAGACTTGACTTAAAACTCTCGTACGTCATGTCCTGCTCTCACCCATTTGCGCGAACACATAGCCTGCCTGACCTCAAGCCTAGCTGACAGACACGTGATGACTAGTGGTAAGAAAAAGCGGTGTTATTTTTAAGCAAATTTTGTTGCAGAAATTAAGGATTTCGGTGTTTTGTGTTTTTATAGAAAAAAAATTTGTATTTACAATTTATTACAAAAAAATACTTTAATGCGCACTTAAATATTGCAATTAACTGCTGATCAAAGTTTTTCAAATAATTTATAGGCCCTACGTATTTTTTGCACCAAGAAGCATTATCTAGAAACTTTTAAGTCTCATTTAAGATCCGTATAACAAAAATCAAAAGGACATACTCAAAATGTGTGTTACAGAAACAAGATCAATGTTCTGGTTCTGTTTAGGGTCAGTATATGTCACATATTATGTTTTGTTGAAGTTTACCATTGTTAGTTTTTCTGCATTTTCTGGTAAATAGCCTGCGGTGTCTGTCACTCACTACAAGTAAATAATGTGAGAATGATCTCTCACTATCTACATTGCTTGAAGAAAACCATAAAGCCTTCAAACAAACTGAAGCAAATTCCAAATGGTCCGTCTTCAATGAACACAAAAGTGTTGTCATGTTAATTTCATAGCAATCTGGCTGTCCCAACTCTCCACGACTATTCTTTTCATAACAAGGTAACCTTCCAAAAATGTTTGTAGTTCTGTCTGTTTAATGAAAGGAACACTAGCCATGTATTTTTGCAATACTTAATTTGTTGGAGTTTGCTGAGTAATTTTTCTGGGATTTAGCAGTGAACCCAAACTTGAAAACATTTTCGCAGCAGGATCCTTTTTTGTTAAATCCTGCAAATTTGTCTCTGCCTTCAAAGTTGCTGCTTTCAGGAGAGAAATTTCTTCAGCCTTCGTAAGCGCAGATGGCAGACTTTCCAGTAAACTGGCAATACAAGACCCAAACTGTTCCACCTGCCCTACACTCAGCAACTACATTTTGGTCATTAAATCATCTAACTTGCAGGTTAAGGTGTGTGCTGTTGGGTAAGTTGAGCCTTCCAAACATCTTATCTGTTCTGCTACTTGTTTGCAGTGAACTGAAACAAATTCAGCTTCAATTTGGATTTGAACCAGCTCTGTAGCAGTTAAGTCCTTCAACCAGCTTATACCACTGTTATCAGATTCACTGTAGTCATCATTTTCAAAAAATTCCACAATATTATCAAAGTAACGGTTGAGGTAACAGACAGAACAGTACCAAGAATTCCATCTTGTAATAACTTGCTCAGGAAATCCACTCACTTTGCCATTTGACTCACCATACTGTTCTTACAAAAACATCTAATAGTGGTTCTTCCTTTGTCTGCTGTTTAAAAATGCCTTCTTAACTTTTGCTACTGTTTTGTTAAGAAGTGGCAGGGTAGTTTGAAGAGTGTTGCCCACTAGATGCAACTTATGAGCCCAACACTGCACATGCACTGCATGTTCTAAGAGTTCACTAAGTGTGTTCAAACACTTGGTCATGTTGAGCCGGTCTTACTCTAAGTGACCCAAGATTTTGAAGGCCGGTCGCACATTAACTTCTTTCAATACATGTACTGAATGTTTCCAAAACTTGCGGGGCAAATCCCCTCCTAACAAGTAACCATACATGCTTATAGCGAGTTACTAAAAGGTTCACTCTCGAGCAAAGAAAACAAACTAATTAAGTGAGAAATTTGCATTTAATTCCCACTTTACACAAAATACAAGAAACACAATTCGATCGCCAATTTGGCTCATTGCACTAACTAAACAAATCTCTTTATAATTATTTCAAGGCTGTGTCGATCGTTCTCACCACTCACAATCCTTACCACGATCTTGTACCTTGATCTATCCATTACTTTTATTCAACTTCATTCACACCATTCACGCCCCTCTTCAGCTCGACGGATTTGTGAATAATTAGCGAAAGTTACTGACGCCGTCTTTATTCGAACCTCCCCCGACGTCTTGTATTATGCACACCCACTTGACGACCCAACTTGACCGATGGCCGTCCGCTACCGGTTTCAGAGTCCTTTACCAGGCAATTAAACTCCCCCAACGTACCTCCTCAGTCTCAAATTGCAGACTTTCCACATCACTGGTCATCAGGCCATGTCATTATGAGGGACGGGAAGACTCACCATAACTCGGCCTACCGCAGTACCAGTTACTCTCAAAACGAGTCACTGCTAGACGATCCTTACACTCAGGATGCTCTCGTTCACTCGGTCGCAACCCGCGACCGTTCTGCTACCTGCCTACCGCCTTGTAGCTCCTTCCAGGCCCCTTGGTTCACCATTAAACATTGTCAGGCTTCTATCACCTCTCGTGTTCACTCTACCGAGACCCGAACCAGAGTGAGCGCCTTCCACTCGAATCGCGAGTCATCAGGCCGCTCTCCCAGCGCCCCTACCCTCGGCAGACGGAACTAAGCCTCCCCCCCTCCCCCAGGCTCTCCCCTCCATGGCCAGTGGAGAAGCAGAACCGGTGGGGAAGGGGAAAACACAGCGCCGTCAACCGGGGCTACCCTTCCCTCAGAACAATTTTCCCAGCCAAACTAAAACCATAGGAAGGAAGGAATCCCACTCAACCCTGATTAAGCCCCAAAGACAGAATCCTATACAAACTTCACTACAATACTCTCTGGGCACTAAGACTCGCCCCCAAGACCCACAGCGTCCGCTCAACCCCCCTCCCTATCAACTCCTATTACCGAGGACCCGCCTCCGGAACAACTTTCAACACTTCCATTCATACTGCACACAATTTCAAGGTAACTTCAACAATACACAATAAACTCGCAAGTAACACTATCCAGGCATGCGCCTCTTAGGGGTATGAATCACCAAAAGTACATCTCAATGTACCTAACAAAAGGGTATAAATCACATACCATCACCAAGTTACCCCTATGACCATTA
>PNEQ01058135.1:0-13305 GCA_003012365.1 Medauroidea extradentata | reverse complement strand
TATTTTTCAAAACCAAATTGGAAACTTAACAAAAGTAACGATTGGGGTTGTAGGTAACTTAATCTTGATTAACCAATTTTTTTCTTATTGTTCACAACTGCATTTATACCCCTGCATTGTATTTTTATGCATATATATATATATATATATATATATATATATATATATATATATATATATATATATATATATATATATATATATATATATACACAATGTGTATACAGTTAGCTAAATTAATTTATCCAATTTATCCTGATACAAAATTCTGGCTAAGTTACACCGTGGGAACGAGATAGGTTTCTTTAAGCTGGCTCCGGACCAGCATACGGGTAACAGGTACCTAATTAATTTAAGGCTCCGTTCCAGTTGCCATATTAAATTTTATTATTTCTCGCCTTTTTTTAAATTCTGAGCAGGAAAATGTTAAATCTGCGATTATACCTCAAATTATATTTACTTTACGCTATAGTACAGACGTGGTCAGTGAGAGATTCTGGTTAGCGCTTAACATCAATGTCTTTAGCGCTGGTGAGCGGTGACATGAGGTGGGTATGGAACAGTACCGGAATGAAAGGGCGGGGGAAACGAGAGATTCCCGATAAAACCCGCCGACCAACGGCATCGTCCGGCACGACTCCCACATGCGAAAATCCGGGGACCGACCCCCGCCGTGAATCGAGCCCGGATCTCCTTGGTGGGAGGCGAGTGGTCTGACCATTCGGCCACCGCAGCCCTACATACATGGTGATTGAGTTTGTAATGTGTGATTTGGTCGCAATCTTTCAGGCAAATGAAGAATATGAAAACAAATATGCCCAACTGAGGCATAATTGTATGAGGGGTTAAAATGAAAGTGAAGTAAGTCACTAATTTAAATACATTGTGGTTATCGTATATTGGCTTTATTTGTATGTCCTGTGTTTAAATTTAAAGTGTGTTAAGTCAGGGCTGCGTTAACATATTGGAAAAGCGTTTTATGAGTTCCTACAAAAGGAAACATTTTTTCTGAAAAACTAAGCCATCACGATTTTCTTCACTTTCATTCTAACCTCTTTATATGTTACTAGCTCAATCGCCATATTTGTACTGTAGTGTGAGGATAATAAAATTTGCAGTATAGTTGCAAATGTTTACCTTTATTCTTTCAGAATTTCAAAAAAAGCAAGTGTAAGCAATAACATAAATGTAAAAAAGCTCAGAAATTTGAGACTGTTATTGTATAAACTCTAAATTGTCCACAAGAAATTAAAGTTTCAAGCATGTTATGATGAAAGAATTTATGTACCAACAAAGCCCCTGTTTCTACATGTTTCTGCTTCCACCGAATACAGCATAAAGTTATTTGCAATAACTGCACTATACAAACAATTCATAGTAGGCCCTACACTGACAAATATAAGGCACCCTACCAGCTTGTTTGGAATTTATTGGTTTGTGGACATACGCCATTGCTCATGTTTTGTTGGCCGAACATGTATTGAAAAAAAGTGACAAAATACAAATAAAATACACAAAATACACAGAAAACGTAAGCAAAACAATCCCAGAGGAACTTCGTCAGTTCTTTTACACACACACACACATTATATATATATATATATATATATCAGCAAGAATTCAGTGTACATCAAATAAAAAACACGAGACAACACAAGTTAAAATCAACGAAAAAATTAAACAGTTCGGGGATTGAGATCTATTCCCGTCTTCAGTGTCGTATCTATAAACTGCTTTCGAATGACAACCAACTGCTCACCAATGCTTTCTCTATGGGGATAGCAGTTGGTTGTCATTCGAAACCCGTTTATAGATACGACACCACGGTTGTAGAAGAACAGGTCTGGACACTCACCTGGAAACTTGACCCCCTTGTTGTTTAGCTTAGTTCACCAAGTTCACGACAATGCTATAGGTTTTTGGCGCTGCTGTTAGGGCGGTCGGACTAACTCCGCCCACTTCCTTTCCGCTAAGATAAACAATTTATCAAAACGTATTTTTTTGTCAATTTATGAAATACTTTCTTCGCTCACAAATTTAAGAAAAGGCTCCAGCAATCTTTATTTACTTTATAAATTTAACAATGGAAAAAAGTGAGCGGAGTGGCGTCCGACCGCCCTAACTGAAGCGTCAATAAAACACAATATTCTCGGTAACTTGGTGAACTACAGCCAAACAATAAGGGGGTCAAGCAAAATACATTGTTAGATAGGCGAGTGTCCAGACCTGTTCTTCTACGACCGTGGATACGACACAGCTGGTCGGAACACCAATCAGCTGTTTAGAGAGCGAAGTTGTTTTTGCCTCAATATTTTTGCGACATACTAGGTCTACCTATATCTATGTCGATGCATATACAGAAACGTCTGATTACACTCCGCCATATTGTAACCTGAATAAGCAAAGTCAGCTTGGCTTCAGTTTCGGCTGCTGATACTCCATTCGTACTTTTCTCTTATCTTGGGTTAAAATATAAAATATTAATAAACACTTTCTCATCTTTGGCCTAAGAAAATTCAGCGTGTAAACTTATAAACACCATAGATAACAGATACATAAGAATGTGAATATTGCTTGTGTTTCCAGCACACGTCGTATGTAACACGTCCCGCGCTAAAAAAAAAAAAACTGAAGTTTCCCATATTGTAGTTATGTGCTCAAGCATGATGCTTTTCGAAGAGGAAAAAACTTCTGTACATTTCACAAGTGCATAGGCTTTTCGAGGCCCTTTCACCTTCTCGACCACAAGTTAATGTTATATTTAAGCATTTCCCCTTACGTATTAGGAATAATAGTGGTCTATGATTGTTTTTGGCTATTATATTAATTGTACGGTATAATCGACTCTCAGGACCGAGTTAAACGATGATGGGAATAATCTTAACGATCGATTCACTCTCGACCAGAATAAGGTAACAGATCATGTAAGAAACGGTACAAACGCAAAGCTATTATAGGTAAAAGCCCGCGGCTTCAATGTGGCAACCTTGCCAACAAATGTCATTTTAATAACCGCTTTGAGCTTTCATCATAACGAATCGAGAAAAGTCATTGTCGTACGAGAGATTGAAGCAGTTATTAAAATGACCCTTGTAAGCATAGTTTCCAGGTCTAAGGTCGCTGCATTCTACCAGAGACGGCTGTGGAAAATTTGCCACGCATTGCTTTAAATATCTTTAAACATGACATCAAATTTTCCCTGTCTTGGATTTCATTTAAACTAAGTTCTTTTAGAATATTTGTGTCGTATGTTAACACCCCGTAACATTATTTAATGGATTTCTTCTATGAGAATGAAGACAATGAATAACTTTCCGGGTTGTGACTACACTGAAACTCTTATAGTATACAATCATGATACTCGTTATGAAGAAACACGTAAGCAAAACAAGGCAAAAACCAGATGTACTCTTTTGTTCATTAGCGTAACAGCTCCAATCATATCAATCTTATTTACGGAGTTTATTATTTATTTTCTGCATATGTAGATATAAGAGTTATTTTTTCCGTAAACACAAAAATACGAGTATTTTGGTTATGATTATATGACCAGCCAAGAAAACTTTTGTAAACACAGGAATTGCGTTAATTTTTAGTTTTAAACACGATAAACTCCGTATAACGGCCTTACAACTTATGCTTAATACAACTGCATTGGCAAGTAGTACAGTAAATAATTTGCTGTGTTAATAGCCATAACATTTTCCGAGCGTAAATATTAACGTAGGTAATTTATGTTATCTATATCCTCGTAACATAGTTGTATTACTTGTCTTGGTCAGACATGAACATTGCAGCAGTTCATCCATGATTCATGAGCCACTTTTTCTGTTCTTTCATAAAACACTTGATCTTGGAAGTAAATTATCGTCTAGTGACTACTGGCTGTTAAAAAAAGCTATTTTTAACCAAACCAGTTCACCGTTTTAACATAAATAAATTTAACATAAATCAATAATGTGCGAATTAAACACGGTTGAACGAAGCAAAACTAATACATCTGATCCTTCGCTTAACTTTCGTTTTAAATTTCCACAGTATAGACCTACTACCGGTTTGCGTGATAAGACTCGCTATAAATATACTTGCTTTCGTAGTCACTACTGTTAGTTATATTTTCTCGTTTCTAGTGTTTAATTAAGGGCGCCGTATACCGCAATTATCATCAAAAATTTTTTTTATTTGTACCAGATACTTTTTTCTTATTTTAGACACAAAATGTGACTAAATTTGGTTCTTATGAAATTTTTTTATCTCTCATAGTTTTCGCGTAATTGCTTGTTAAAGTCATATTTTGCATGTTTCCGTTTTAACGACTACACTAAAATCAACTGATATACCAAACTCAAAAAAATCACAGTGGATAAAAACATTGTAGCCTGCAATGTCATGCTCATAAAAAAAGAATAAAAATTATTTGTATTTTTAAAAATGCTGAAACTTAAAAAAAAAATTAAAATTCAAAATTCAAATAAATTTTATTATTTATTTTTACGAGCGTGACATTGTAGCCTGCAATGTCTTTATCCACTGTGATTTTTTTGAGTTTGGTATATCAGTTGGTTTTAGTGTAGTCGTTAAAACGGAAACATGCAAAATATGACTTAACAAGGCCATTACGCGAAAACTATGATAGATAACAAAATTTCATAAGAGTCAAATTTAGTCACATTTTGTGTCTAAAATAAGAAAAAAAATCTGGTATAAATGACAAATAAAAAATGGTGACGAAAATTGCGGTAGACCGCACCCTTAAAGAAGATATAGGCCTATCATATTTCTGTTCGAGGCTGTGGAAGTATCAGCGACATAAAAAAGCAAGTGTTACGCGTCTTAGTCAATGAAGAAAACTCTTTCTTAATTTTTATACGCTGCACTGTATTAAAATAAACAGGGATACGATAATGTATACTATTTTGTTGCCATACGCAGTACTAAGCTTTTATATGAACTTTTTTTTATTAATTTCTGAATGGAAATCAAGGAAAAATTTAATCAGTCGAAAACTTGTGACATATGACGGAGTGTTTATGAAGAACTAATAAAGCGTTCACGTATCTCACATTATAATAGGGGTTTCTGCTGCGTCATCTGCCTTGAAAATAAATCAGCCGTGGCTCATTATAGCCGGCGCCTCACGTAGAAGTAATGATATGCCAGGTAATGGCGTTAAAAGCCATCTGTAGGCAGCACATTTAACAACGTCGAGCCCACTAGCAGCTGGCGACAGTCATGTTGCCTGCTCAGGAGTGAAGGAGAAGAGAGAGAGAGAGTGATGTACAGGATGTCGAGAAACGGCCTTATAATAAACAAACTTCGCGCAATCATTAGTGCTTTAATGTTGTACATTGACATTATACGCGCCTAATGCGGCTACATATAACGATCCGCTCTTAGGATACACATACAAATAATTTGTTTATGTTACCTTCATTAAACGTTGAATTACATTTAGACTGCTGATGATTTAAACGTGCGTCCATAGCATGATGGTCAGAACTGTATTAGTATATTATAGTATATATTAGTATATTATAATATAAGTGAGATATTTGTGGAGAGCACGAGGGGACTTTTCCCGTGCTGTGTTACTACATTGTGCATGTAAAAATGTCACTGAAAAACATTTTGACACGAATATTTTCGTCTCTTGTGAAGCCCCATATTTGCGTAGTGAGCTTTTTATACAGCCGTTTCTGGGCATTCTGTACAAAGAGAGAAAAGAGAACGTTTTAGTGTGCACGCGCCAGGAGAAACAGATCTAAAGCCTCAGGAGTACAAAATTAGAGTTTAGTTCAGCTTCCTTCTTCTATTTAAACGGGGAGTATTTTTGTGCATTTTGAGTTTAAGAAGCCTATATCACACAAACGCAAATTTAACGATTTTGCGTGTATTATTTGTTTGGGCATTAAAAGGAGCAGATATGTAAAGACCAAGTAACATTTTTGTACAAAAGGAAAAAAATTAATGACGTAGACATTTTTGTTTGTTATATACATAAATTAGTCATAGTTTTCGTATGTCAATTAAAATTACATTTGTTTTGTATTGAATAATTCGTCTTCACACTTAAAACTATTTTTACCAAAACTGTGAGGCGGTCGTATGTTGTATATTCTCACTGTTAGGCTTTAAAAACAATATATTGTTGCGAAAGCTGCACTAATGTGCGATCACAGCGTCAAATAAATCTTACTTGTTATGCTTAAAACTTACATAAACTAATTCACACAAACTTAGACTATAGGTGGTTCCCGAAGAACGTCGTTTCCGAAATAATAGTAAAAAAAAAGTATTATTTATTGTGATTCCTCTAGACGTTAAATTCTGAGTACGGTACAATTACACCTTGATTGTTACCGAGGCTGCTTTGTTGTATTGCAACGCTCCCCTGGTAATGATCAGGGGAAAACCATCCCCAAAACATCACCAAGACAACGAGACCAAAACTGTCTCTACCTAGACAAATATTGGATTTTGTTTACTAACATGAAAATCTTTGCCTCCATAGCCTCCGAGTCCGAGAGTCTCTCAACCAGAGCCCCCTCCCTTCTTCACATTACATGTCCAAACTCCGCTATTTATTAAAATTAGTAACCAATCACAGTTCAGACACATTACATCATTACAACAGTCCTGCCCTCTATACGCTTGCAGCGCTATCTACAATAATCAACATGAGTGCCAACGTGCGAATCCAAAATCCTTGTCTTAAATCCTCTTCGATGACGTCATCCCCGATGACGTGAACAGGCAAACAATTCGTTCCTCTGCTCAGTTGCCTGCCGTCCGTCGGAGAACACACCATCACAGCTCGTCGTCAACACCCTCCGCGCACAGCAAAACGTTCAGATATGTACGATAATTTTCCTTGAAATAGACGAAGGAGCGTCTCAGTATTAAAAAGTGTCAAGAAGCTATATATAATCTGACACGTAAAGATTAACCACGGTCTAAGAGGTAGAGGTCTTGACACTGTGTATGCTCTCCAGCAAGAGAAAGTGACCTCTTCATGTCGCCGAGCGCTAGTAGTAATTTGGTGGAAGATTTTTCTTGTTTACATCTCGCGTTTTAACATTTTTGCAATTATTTACATAAAATAATGTTATTAAGGTAAGCTGATATAGTATATACATGTTCCATGTCCATAAATGCATTGGCATGTGTGGAACTGTTTATAAAAGTAGTCTGAAGAAATATATTGTATATTATGGTTTTAGTGAACACATTCGCACAAAAACTATCATTTCGTGCCCTAAATTTTTTTTAGAATCGTTGCAATGTGCATCTACATTTAAAATATTTAAAAACTAATCTTTACTGTTGTAAAAAGAAAAAATGTGTTCCATTACAAGTTTACGTTCCCATTTTTTTCTTCCATATAATACTCGCAATTCCGGTAACAACTTCACATTTTAAGCAAGCCAAATACAAAAATAAGTCAAATCTTCCACCAAACTACTACTAGCGCTCGGCGACAAGAAGGGAGTCACATTTTATTCCTCAGCGTCAAGACCTCTACCTTCATAGACCGTGAGATTAACTAAGGTATACAAATATGCTCACTTGATACTTTATGTCTAACCACTCATAGAGCGGTTTATACTAACGAAGCAAGATTTGATGCTTTTCTACGGAAGTGCACCTAATACAGACAATCAGAAGGGGGAGAGAGAAAGAGCGTTAGAGAAAAGAAATGAGGACTCTAGCGTACATAACTGTCGTGACAAAGCGCTATCTCGTGGTCGAATGAACACCTCACGTCAGCGGACAGTGCCCGTTAACACAGCTGGAAGGTATCAGCTCCACCCCACGCCCGTTACTCGTCTCACGCTGACCATCACGGAATGGAGGGACGAATTTCCTTCCACGAATCTGTCGCGTTTCGATCACGACGTGACGCGACAACTGTCGTCCGGTAAAAAGCTCGGTTCCAGTCACCGTTAGCGTCTCAAATAGCTCACGCCTGCGAAGGCCGAGTTTCCGAGAGTAACGATCGTTGCCGAAACACTACGAAGTAGCACGAATGCTCACCGCTATGTGTGGAGACGTTCGTTGAAGTCACATGTGGCTTCCACAATGGTTGTACTAAATGCCAGTATTGCACACTCTAAATCTGAATTAGTTAATATTCACTGATTCACGTCGATGGATGGAGCAGTTTCAACAAATTTAATCAGTGAGAAATCACTGTGAAATAGGTAACTATTCACTGATTCTGATAAAGGGTACCAACATACCATAGGTTAATTAGTGAATGTCAACAGACTTTCCAGTAATGTTTCACCGATTCAATAAGTGAAAAAAATATATGAAAACAACTGAAAAAAAAAACTGTGAATATTCACTGATTTACTTGTGATATGTTGGCACTCTTAAAGGAAATCAGCGAATATACACTTATTAATAAGTGACTATTTTCACTGATTCAAATATTTGAAACTGCTCCATCCATCAGCGTGAATCAGTGAATATTAGCTAATTCAGATTTAGAGTGCTTATCTTTAAACCTAATCGGTTCACGGTAAAGTAAAATCTAAACATTGAAAGTCGTTTCTATCCTCGATATTTAGGGAAAGTAAAAATTCGTGAGTTCTATGACACGTACGTTATAATCCACTGTCCTATTATACTCAAGCCCCGATCATTTGTCTGTTAGCTGATACTACCTGGAGAAACCTACATGGACAATGTTATGCAAAAAAGATTCAACCCACATTTCAACATATAAAAAAAAAAATATTCACGTCTAGAGGAATCTGACAAAACTTAATTAGTATGATAACCTCATATTAATGAAAATATGCCACATATTTTCAAGTAAACCATAACACAAAATCACCTTGAGGGCATTCACCATACTTCAATGCTATTTGTATGTAGGTTTGAGGGTTGACTCATGTTTGCATAACACTGTCCATAACGAATAGACAGGATTTAAGTCTATATTGGATAGTGGATTTAAACATGTAAGTCTATGAACTCGTGAAATTATACTTTCCCTAACAATATTGCATGCATTTCAATGATTCCACGCAGCTTAAATGTTAAAGAGGAAGTGTTTTTAATGAGACTTGAAGTGGTGACGGTTACGTTATTTGAGGAACGTACAGGGTGATCAAAAAGTCACGCAACCCATGGTGGTACTACAGGAGATGTTGAAACTGGCCACTACTCACTTCTTCACACTTGTGCATCCTTCTGATCAGGCTCCGAACAAGACGTTCTGAAGTGCTGCACGTTTTATGTTCCCCACAGTACGTCGAATTTTTGTCTGCAGCTCACCCTAATTTGTGTTAGCCGCGGACTCGGATACCTTGGGTTGCGTGACTTTTTTGATCAACCTGTAATGTCCAGCGCAGTCTTTTTGTTTTACGGTTGTGGCTGGTATTTTTATAGCTACACCACTGTCAAAAAGCCATTTTTACCACCTTTGAGGAGCAGGCAATCATGTGTTTGGTAAGCGGACGACATTTTTAAAACAATACAAACATAGTTTGAAGTATGCCATCATTTCGTAAATAAAGGTATTAAAAACACGTTTAGTAGCTATACGTGAAAAAACAACTTTCGTGCCTCGATACAGCACAGCCCGCGCACCAGGTCCAACTAACTATTAACTGACGGATATTCTTGTCACTGAGATACATGTAGGTGGTTTGCAGCAGGTATATTGTCAATTTGAAAGTTAAAATAGGAAGAAATAGCTGTGCTGGCTATTTAACCGAAATTTCACAGAAACATTTTCGTGCCTAAACTGACAGCAAAACACCTACTTCAACGACGCCGCCTACAGCCCCCCCCCCCCCCGGTCCGCCCGGCTTCTAATGCGTTGCAGCTATTTCGTAAATATGATATATTGCGAAGCTATTTTATTGTACCCACTGTGTCAATGTACAAGAAGAAAACACACTTTGAACAGTGACGGAATGTTAATTGAAACACTTTTTTCCGAAGCCCTCCAACATGGCCAAAAACCAATTTTTCAGACTTCCGCACTTCAAAATGTACAAACCGGATATATGCTTTGAATACAACGCTAATATTAATAACGCAACCAGTGTATACAACCCATCAAGCATCAACAACGCAAGTGTTACCAACACCCACAATGCCAAGAATGCAACCAGTGTTACCAATGCGACAAGTGTTACCAACCCCTCTAACGTCAACAATGCAACCAGTGTTACCAACCCCTCAAATGTCAATAATGCATCAAAGATATATGTGAAAGTAAGATATAAATGTGCACAAAACTTTGCTACAGACTTTCCACCAGCAAAAGTACACTATCGCATCTTAAAATCCTTTAGTAGTAATCTTTCACGCTAGTTCAGAGCTCGGCTGGCTGTGGCGATGTGGCATTTGATGTACGCTTCGAGGTTGACCTTATAACTCCGTAGTTTCTGGATCTCTACCTCTCAGTTGGGGAAGCGATTCTTTGTTGAACTACAAAGTTTGTTTATATATATATATATATATATATATATATATATATATATATATATATATATATAATGTGTGCAACATTACAAGGTACATCCTTGTATTTGTATTTGCAATAAGGGAAAATAAAACATTTATTTTATTCTGAATTTTAAAAATGCATCTCTTCTACACAAATTACCAAACAAATAATTTTTACGTATAATAAATTTGAGTAGCAAATTTGACTTGACGTACCAAGAATCTAGTCTGCGTCCATACGCTTGTTGACTGTGCAGTTACCCCCAGACCCTTTCAGTTCGCAAGTTCTTTGTTTTAAACGTATTTTAAAGTAAAAATGCATTATTATTAAGTCATTCGGGATAAAGTGGGCACTAAAAATTTAACCTTTGAAAAATATCACTGGTCGTTTCTGCATATAATTCAACATTGACTATAGTTGCCGTTGGCAGCGAAATCACGCAATGTAGTTCCATGTATTTCCCTATTTAAATTCAACAATACTGAAACAAAGCCAACCTAATTCGACATAATTGTATTCTATGTAATTAATTTATTTTATTTTATCAAACTGTATTGATTCATACTGACTGTACACATTATCTTACGCGGGTAAACATCAAGTGACGTGTCCAGAGAGGATAGACATGTCCCGTAGTTAGCTGTTACGCGTGGAAAGATACGAATTGGCTGAAAATATAACTTAAGCGGGGCTTTTTCCAGTGCTCACTTTATCCCGAACCTGCTATACTTTCTTAATTTATAACGTATTTTACACGTACATTCACTTTGTTCTGGCAAAATACATACCAGAAGCTGTGATCTGTAAGATATCGCACCATTTACACGTGTGTATACCCATTTATCGTTTAAGTTTATCTCCTTGTGACCTAAAATGGCGAAAATTTATGTTTTCTATATTCAGAATCATAAAAAAGTTAGGCGTGTATAGTGAACGTTTGTCTAAAATTAAGTCATAAAATGACAGAGATACTACTAAACGTATCATATTAGCGAGCTGTCGGAGAGAAGAATGAGCGTCAGTTCAGTGGCTTGCGCCTAGAAGCCAAGCTGTGTCGTCCTTATTGCTTCCACCATGTAGTAAGCTACAATTTGACACATATAAAAACAATATTATATATATATTCTTGTATTTTTTTTTTTTAATTTCTAAAGGGAAGCCCGCCGAATTTCGAAGGGATATATGCGGAGATTGCATTTTTTGAAGTTAGATATGCGTGTGTGAACTAGTTGAACGTAGGTACCTAGACACAACTCTCCGATATTTTTACACATTCCTTCGGGACGCATTACTTACGTCAGTGCGACGTTTTGACACCGATCTGCTGAATAACAGTACAAACGTCGGGCGTAACACTTTAATCTCATTACGCAAAAACTATGAGATGAACCAAAATTTCCTAAGAGAAAGATTTAATCACAATGTATGTCTAAAATAAGAAAACAAATATGTCTGGTACAAATATAAAAGTAAAAAAAAAAAAGACGTTGAGAACTGAGGTGAACCGTGCCCTTAACCAAGGCTGTGTTTTCTAACCTCTGTGCGTTAGTTTTCAGCCAATGAGGACATAGAACGTTGTTAAACACGCCTCTTGCGAACCGCACGTGGCATTAGGTCTAACAGTAATTAAATGATATATATTTCATATTATCACAACGTAAATGGTTATTAATAAAAGAAACGTCGTTTTCTTACTTACGCCAACTATTATTACTTAATTTAGTACATATCATCTCGTCTTCATTGCTATCTCAAGCGGTTGTGTTGCCAGAAGGGGAAAAGAGAGGAAACATGCTGCAATTCTGAACCGTGTCATTTGTTACTGTGAAACGAATTCCCGTCTCCTACCTTAAAGACACTAGCTACAGCACATTTAATGAATAAGTAATAAATTACTCAACCCTTTTATCATCAATAGAAACAAGTACACATATATAATCGTCAGTTGTCGCCGGTAGATTGAACTCCTGGTATGTGACATATATGATGACAATAAAATTTTTCACATGTTATACTACCATTTGCAACTACTCATTCCAATGAAAATGTCTAATAAATAACTCAGACTTAATCACATAAATAAAAGTAAGTATTCATGCCTGCTTTTTAGCTTCGACCCGTTAGACATCCGACACAAAACGTTTGATTATACTTTATAGCAATTAAATTTAAGGTACTGTATACTTATTCGCTAACGCAAACTATATTAAATTACAAGGACTTGGTGTTGCATTACCTCTACTAGTACATTACTAGTTTTATTTTGAAAGTAACACGATAGTAATACGAATACCAACTGAAGTTAAAAAAAAGTTTGAATAGTTAGATTTAAGGATGTATTTCTAACTACCGAACGATCGGAAACTCATTGTCCAAACTTCCAATACAATTTCTTTGTTAGTAGTACGGAAGTTCTATTTACAAATATTTGAAAATTAATTTTTATGTACTTTGTGCGTGTCCAAAGTTGCAGCGTATTAAAGCAATTTCACACTGTGAAATATTTATTAAATTCAATTTCTTGAATTCAGTTTATTTAATAGAATATTACTTTACAGCAATTTAATTCGTTTTGTTCAATAAATATTGAAGCAACCATTTCAAAACTTATCCCGCTATTTTTAACAAAATTGTGCACATAATCTATATATATAAAAATGAAAGGTGACTGATTGACTGACTGACTGACTGACTGACTGACTGACATATCAAACTGCAGCCCAAACCACTGGACCTAGAATCGTGAAATTTTTTGTGGGGGTTCCCTTCAGGTCGTAGGCGAGCACTAAGAAGGGATTTTTCGAAATTCGACCTCTAAGGGGGTGAAAAGGGGTGAA
>PNEQ01058133.1:0-13306 GCA_003012365.1 Medauroidea extradentata | reverse complement strand
AGTCAGATGCCGGTGCGAAAGCGAACGGATTTTTAGTGCAGCTGCAATCATTTGATTTTTTTTTTCCACATAAGTTTACTTGTGAAAATTTTCAGCCATGTCGATGCAACCAACACCGCACTTCAGAAACAAACATTGTCTTTCAAGAGAGGTGTGTCTATCCTGCAGTCACTGCGCACCACATTACAGGTTTTGAGAGGGAAGTTCTGGGAAGAAGTAACACATAAATCAGCTACTTTAACATTACATGAACCTGAACTTCCACGCAAGCGACTCCCGCCTCAGCGTTTAGATTCAGGATCCATTTCTCATGTTCACTCATCTCCTGAAGAAATGTATCGGAAAATATTTTACGAAATGGTTGACAATGTAGTTTCATGCCTAGATAATCGTTCTGAAACGATAGAAGCAGATCATCTTGAAAAAATTGAAAGACTTCTAACCGGTTCTTTGCATAAATGTAATAAGGAATTTGAATACATCATGTTATTTTATGGTGATGACATAGATGGAGATCGGCTGTTGTTACACAAGGATCATTGCTAAATCGAAACAGTATCAGATTATTGATTTCCAGAGTGTTTTAGATCTACTAAGAAAGGAAGAATTTCTTCATGACATGTTGCCAGAGCTTGTAAAGTTCGTGAGAATAGTTCTTACAATACCAGTGTCCACCTGTACAGCCGAACGCTCTTTTTCATCGTTGCATCGATTGAAGTCCTACACTAGATCCACTATGGGGCAACAGCGGTTGAATAGTGTTTCTATTCTTCATTCTTACAGGGAAGAAGCTCTATCTTTAGATCTAGACGAAATAGCTAACGAGTTCATCTCAAGAAATGAAATACGCCGTAAGAAATTTGCATTTGCCACTAAGTGAGGGAGGACTTCATTAATAACAAGGTAAAGTTGCTGGCCTTAAGGTTGAACACGAGACTATCTTCTGTTGTTGTTGTGAAAGTAGTATGATGTGATATACACTTTAAACTGTGCATTTGCTTGTTCTTCAGTTCAATTATATCTTCTCGTAAAATACTTATTGTAAAAACTATAGAAACTTTGTCTGAAGTTCAGTTTGAGGGTGACTTTTATAAGAGACTGTACAAATTGTTATTGACTACACTTGGAAACAGTATTGCTAAGTTAGTAAAAATAAATTAATAACTGCATTTTTCTGTAGATACTATAAATTAAGAGAATTTTTATTAATTAGTATATACAACAAGAGTTTATTTCACAATAATATTTATGTCAGTGCATATTTGGATTTAAGTTGGATTTTGAAAGTGCCGGTATTGTTTCATCTACATTAACCAATTTTGAGCACCCCCAATAATTTTTACAAGTCGGCGCCTCTGTTGTAGTTTGTATACATAACATACGATTACTGTTGTATTATTACTTGTCCAACTATCATCGTTAGATTACGTACGATGTAGATATTGCAGCTCTACATTTGTGTAACGTCAATTACATACTATTTCGCTACACTTGCTTTTTATTCGCACGTTTATGAGTTTTTGGCGGTATTGTTACACAAATTTACTTTTATGGGCGCAACCAGGCTCAATCGGAATAGAGCGCTAGAATAAGTGAAAGAAAGAAATAACTTAAATTTCGTAATATGTTACAGAACGTATTCAAATACTCTTCAATAATTGGACGATGTTAAGCATCAATGGACTATGCGACAGTTGCTGGTTCGGTATAAAATATTATTCTCCTCTGAAACAGTCTTATACAAAATATTTTTCTCCTATATCCTGTGATTATGAATGCTGCATTTGTAGGTCTAATAATGTTAAATTTGGAAAACTTAATAACTTACAGCATGTTTTGGTGATAATTACATATTAGCACATAGTATATTGATGCATAACACCGTCTTATTCTACAACACTTATTTAGATGCCCTTCACAAATATATAGTTTAGTATTAATAATTATTATTTCAGTTAATCTTTATAACATTAAAATGCCCTACTCTATGTTACAGTTATTAATTGACCCTTTCACAAAAAATGAGTACTCATAATTAATTGGTCACTATTCGCTTACAAACATCCGTTTTCTGAAGTCTCTCGCTATTCACTGCAATAGTCAATACCTGTTCGACCGTCTCACACTCGAAAAATGTATCGTCCAACCATGCTCCAAATGTTCTGACACCGTGCACACCTACCATACTCTCTTAATGATGAGCTAATCCCGCGCCGCTCCTTGCCAGTGCCGCGATCATCTTCGCCAACGTCGCCTTAAATGCCGAGTTCGCTTCTTACAAGTACAGGCTAAACACCACAATAACTCTCCTCATCAGCTCGTATGACGCCATGACGACACCCAGATAATTCTTGCAGCTTGGGTATGGGATAAGATGCTGCTTATTACAGCCTGACGTCTCCAGGTGTCAAGGTAACATTCGACCATGGCCTAGGCGCAGCTCTACAAAAACGGATTAACGGTGATTGCCGCTGCTTGCCTTCTGGTCAGCCCATGTCTTCGTTGAGAAGGGAAGGGGACAGCTCTGCCTTGCCTTTGATAGTGGTGTCAGTATGCAGTAGAAGGAGAAAATGGTCTAACACGTCTCGTCACCTACACTTGGAAAACCGCTGTCTCGTTACGGTATGTTAACCATATCGTTTATAAAGTGCTACCTACATACTAGGCGTTGTAACGTCGTGACTTTTTTTTAAGGGAACGGTAGGTGCTAACGAAGAAGTTGTATGATATTAGGGAATGGTTACCGCTTATTTCTTATTTTAAGGACGGTTTATAGCTGACTTTTCCTGCAATGTTTCCATCTAAATAACATTATACAATGTTTTAAACTTTGTTGTTTTAGTCAATTTGTTTTCGAGTTTTCAATTCTTTGCGAAGGATTTATAACGGCTAATGTTACTTGTGTTTTCTCCTTGAATTTGAGCTTCACTAAGCAGGTCGCCTGTATCGTTACCCGCGTATATTATTCCCAGCAGCAGATATTCAGTTCAATCGAAGGACATGTCTGTACACCCGATTAGCAGTTCGGTGCTCAAGTAGTAAGATAGCCAATCTTCAGGCTGAGCTTACTCTACTGTCTTAAGTCTTTCTTTGACACTTTTAGACTGTTACCCAGGCCTTTTTTTATAATAACAGCAAAATAAATACTTAACAAGAGGTATAAATATGACTTTCCTGAGCACAACCATTTATGATTGTTCTCTCAACACTTAAATGTCGAAAATTCTTTAAAAATTAAATCTCTACGGCAATCTGTATAAATATAATAGCAGAAAGTTAACTTCTGTGTACATTATTTTTCACATGGTCATAGATGCATTTTCGGATCGTCTGCTTTGAAAGGTTTACAAAGATTTTCACCCTTGCAGTTCAATTATTTTATCAGTATAAAAACTGCTATAACATTATTTTGGAATTTACGTATGCATCATTCTGAAGCAAATAACACTTCAATATCTCAACTGGTTAGCTAGACAACATGGGCTAGCCGATAACCAAATTTTACGTCTTTTTAGCCCTTTAGTAATCCAATTTCGGAAAATCTTAGTATCACATGTAAAAAATTATGGTAGTATCTAATTAAGGCCAAAATCGTTGTGAAGCTAAAATAAACTCTATATCTCAACGGGTTCTACAGTTATCGAAAATTTATCTTAAACCTATTCCACGTCCTTTAATCCCGAGTGTATAGTCGGATCTAAAACACCTTCCCTTTCAACGTGACAACGCTTTGACACTGAGTGGACTGCTTAGTCAAGATTCACACATTTGTACATAATCCATTTCTACCGCTTCAAAGTACTTCATCCATGTCACCAATTTCTAAAGCCATGTAGTCCTTAGGTGTAACGTTGCTCAGCCTTACACGAAATTCCAACCCAGAACCTTCCGAACCATAGACCAAAGCTACAAACAATTGCTCCACATAACGTCGAAATGTTTAGTTAGAAATAAATAAAACTGTATTTACCAAACATATAAAGGTTGTACAACAGTATGTTCCGGTATAATTAAAAGCTCTAACACCGTATAATTTATTTCTCGATGATTCTACTTGGTTTTCGGATCATCTGTCTTGAATGGTTTATAAAATAGTTTTCCTTTTAGAAATTGATTTATCTCATCCAGTAACTGATATAACATTTAAAGGTATTTACCAACGTATTAGTCTGAAGTAGACCACACCACGATGCCTCAAATTATTAGATAAATACCATGGACTAATTGGAAACAAATTTAAGTTTTTTTTCTTCACCTTTTTGTGGATAGAATTTCGAAAACTTCAGAAAACATATTTTAGAACTTTAATTAGTATATAGTTGAAATGAAAACTACGACGATAATCAGTTGGGTGAAAACTATATCATCGATTAAATTAAAACAACTTTTCTCACTAAGATTTACACTTTTTAAACAATCCTTGAAACATGCATACGGGTATCGTATTTCTGTAAATATCATCCTGAAGCGAGAATCAACTGCATAACTCGATGGGTTCGATAGCTAAAAATATTTATCTAAAACACACTGCACGTCTTTTTTCATCCCCCAAAAGACTGAATTTCAATAACCCTTGCATAACATTTTAGAACTATTAATGGATGTCTCATGTGTGTGAAAAGCACGACCATAGTCTGCTCGGTTCAAGATATATCGCCGATTCATTGAAAACACATTTAATCCCTTTTCAGCTCCTACGCTTCGAATTAAGAATATTTGACAAACAAATTTCAATGTTAAACAAAAAATCACATCAATATCCAAAAGTTCAGTTGGATCGATGTCTGTTAATTGTGAATTAAAAACACATTTCATCAGTTTTTTCCTCTTCTGAGTCGAATTTGAAAAATATCCTGAAATGGTATTTTGGATATATAGCCTACATGATCATTATATTTAAGCATAGAGCACTTCGAAATTTCGACTGAATCGATAGATATGAAGGAACAATCGAAAAAACTAACGTCATTTCCCACCCTTTACTACCGAATTCCGAATCATTTTTAAGTCCTATATTAGACATTTTTATACATATCCAATTGAAGTCAAAATCACTACGATAGTCCATTGGGTTCAAGCTATACCGACGATTTATAAGAGAAATATTTTGGCCCATTTTACTACTTGGAAGTCAAATTTCGAAAAATCTTAAAACAACATTATAGGTATGTAAGTAAGCATCATTTTAAAGCAAATAGCACCTCTATCCCGAAGGGTTCTAATTAATCTAAAACACGTTTTAGGTATTTTCTCCCCCTTAAATGTTGAGATTATAAAATCGTGAAATTGGTAATATGAATTTTTATGAATGTTCCAATTAAGGCAATGATCTTTCATTTATTTCAAACAATTGCAAATAACTTGAATATTTTTTAACCAAATACTTTGAAAAAATGTGAAACTGTGTACAGTTATACGATACACAATTTTGCCAGAGCGTTTTTAAAAAATAACGTACAATTTGCAAGCAAAAATTAATTTGTATCATTTTGGCTTATTTTGACAACAAAATATGTGCTACTTCACGGGTAAAAATCTAAAAATCTGTTTGGTGTATCGCATCAGAAATATTCATATACAAACGATGATATATAAGTGTTAATACTACCAGAATGAATTTTTGATATATGTATTAATTTGCGTTTAAAAATATAATTTTCGAAACCGCTGCTAAACTAAAGAGCGAGGCCTTAAGTGAAAATCACGATAAAAGACCGTCGTTTTCGAGCTATATCGACAATTCTTCCAAAACATATTTCACCATTTTTCGTCCCCTCAGGGGTCGAATTTCGAAAAACATTACCTTCCTAGGCCTGCAATACAGAATTTTGAAACATTCACGCGAGAAAACTTGATTTGTAGAATCGATGGAAAAGAAATAACATTTACTTATTTCAGACGCAACTCCTCCGCCTACACCACCCATACCACAGCATTTACCATCCAGGCCATAGCATCCACCACCCACACCACAGCTTCTACCACACACACCACTGCATTCACCCCCATGCCACAGCTTCCTCCACCCATGCCACAGCATTTACCACCCATGCCACAGCTTCCACCACCCATTCCACAGCATCCACCACCCATTCCACAGCTTCCTCCACTCAAGCTACATCTTCCACCACTCATGCCACATCTTCCACCACTCACGCCACATCTTCCACCACCCACGCCACAGCTTCCACCACCCACACCACAGCTTCCACCACACACACCACAACATTCACCCCCATGCCACAGCTTTCTCCACCCATGCCACAGCATTTACCACCCATGCCACAGCTTCCACCACCCATTCCACAGCTTACACCACTCAAGCCACAGCATTCACCACCTACGCCGTGGCTCATATTTTGCCAGGTAAGTCGAGCAAGATCCATCTATGTGGAGAAGGGTATGTCCTATCACTCAGCGAAACCGAGCCATGTGTGCTCACATTCAGTAAATCCCGGGTTGCATTCCCAGTCTACCTGTGCGTTAGATACTGGACAGCTGCGGAGCTATAAGAGCTCATCATTGACCACATCGCCGCAATGAGCCAAGTACTAAATAATAATGCTAGATTCCCATCGATTAATTTTAACTACTGGACCTCGAGCCGTAATCATATAATTTTATTGGTGGAATGTTTGTAGCATATTTCCATCTGAGTTTCGCATACATTCAGTTAGTATATTTTAAGGTATGGAAGCCTGTAAAGCTTTTATTAGCTATGTCAGAGGGCTTCGAAACCGTATTTTTAATGAGCATGGTGTCTTAACAATCATATTACATCCTCGTCCGAAGTATTATTTTTTTCGTATATTGGTACGATGGGAACACGTGGAATACGTTCGTAATATAACTAATTTCCCTGGCCATTACAACAAATTTGAAGTACGTGGTATGTGGCGCCCTTAACATGATCTTCTAAAATGGCATCAAATTTTTAGGATGGCTCCTAACTTCAGGCCAATGCTGATTCCCTTGCCCTGTTCTGCCAGAGTCTTTATATACATAATTAATTACTTTGCTGTCGTTGAGTCATTAAGCTCCCCTTCCTACATATTAACATCATATAATGTACTAGCTGTTAATCCGCAGTTGTGCTTGCGTGTAATACATGTTAGCAGTATAGAAACCTTCGTTCGGTCGCAGTGTCTGGGAGGGGTGGGGGGGGGGGGAAGCTGAAAGTGACGCCAATATTGAATGAATTCATGGCGACCGCATTGGGTGATGTTTTGGTGACTTCTTGGATGTCACAGTAGCCACCTTTACCTTTGACTTTTATCTTACCTTTGACATTTACCTTAACTTTTGACATCAGCATCCCTCTTGTGTATATCTGCCATCTTGTTTATATACTTCTATTCGAAAATAATACGTTAATATCACCTGTAAGTCACCATCTTGGTACTAACACCTCGGGAGTGCACTGGTGTCATCGGCAATCTTCAGCAGCCATATTTATACTGGCACCTCGGACACCCTCGGAAACCATAGGATCAGCCGTCGTTTTAGTACTGGGAATTGCCGCAAGGGGTGCTACTTCTTGGTTCACAAGGTTGGCACTAGCTCTGTTCCATTCAGCCGCACTTTTTTTATCTTTCGCTTATTTCGTGTTCCATTCACTGGAAACAAGATGGCGAAGAGCGTTCCATTCATCAGGTCAAAATGCCTACCTAAGATTTATGACTGAGGGCAAAAAGAGCGGCCGAATGGAACAGATCTCTTGTAGAGACCTATTGCTGATAAGTCCGGATAGGAGCAGTATTGGATTTAAGAGGAATTGTAATAGAGTATTGTACTTCTCGCGTGCCAGTGGATACCATTACCATTGTATTTTATTTATATATTTATTGTGTTATATTTTCTTGGCTTGCTGATACTTAAATTAGTCGTGTGTGTTTCATTGCCAGTGTAAATGTGTAGGAGCCATATTGGTTTAGGGTAAATTGTAGACATTTTGTATTTTAATTCGGCCTGTGGACATAATCGTAATTTGCTGTATTTGTTATGTCAGTGATATTTTATTTTGATAGTTAAAATTGAATGTAATATTTTATTGCATTTTGAAACTTAATTAAATTTGAATGTATCTATTTCTTGATTTTTTTTTATCTTGAATTTGGGTTGTGATGGAGGAGGAAGAGAATATTGGCCCTTATTATACATCTCTTCTCTGTCAAATGTGTGAGCCAACAATATGATGAACATCCTATCCCTAGGTAATTTTATTGTGATAACGTTTGTAGCCTTAAGCACATAAGGGCATGGGTGTAGACACTTGGTGAGCAGGGGATGCATTTCCCTCCCCAAGTGACTGCTAGAGAGGGAGGAGGCGCGTAGTAGTCAAGCTTTCCTTAGAAGAAAACTTATCTTAGACAGGACTGTAATATGCTTCTTTTGGTCACTTCTGCACACCTGTAAATTGTCTGCAATGCATGTTATAACTAGGTTGGTACAAAATTTTATAGTGCTCAAATCGTGAAATATTATTTTTAATTGGTTTCCGCCGGTGTTACTACTAAAATTCTGCACCTGGATTTCCTGTCTTAATCAACAGGCAAGCAAGCAATTAATGACCATATTGTCCTCGTAACCTAAATTTGTGAATTATTTTTCTTTTTATTTAATATCTCTATTTATTACCCCAACTTATCCCTTGAAACAGGAAATGTATTAATTTGTCACAATTGCACTGCAAGTTTCTTTGAGAACTTTCTGTCAACTCTTAAATATTTTTTTTTAGAGAAGACTATTCACAGTTTAGTATGTGTATAAACTTCGGCATGTAATTAAATAGCAAAGACATATCATATATATTTTAATGGTTCTAAATATTAGTTCGTGTGTTACAACACGTTTTAAATTTGTTTTCGGAGCGCTCGCATGGCTGAGGGAGATCGGCGTGCTGTTCTCGCCAAGCTGCTAGGTACATGGGCAGCTGTAGCACTGTCACCTTCGCGCGAAAATCAGCTGGCTGTCCGGTATTGTCGTTTCATCTTTTGTCGTTCAGTATTAAAAAATGTGCAGCTGGTTATAAGTTGAAGTGCTGCTTCTAGGGTGTAACTGTAATAGTGCTACGGCTTTGTATGTGTGTGTCTGTATCTAGAGTGTCCGCAATGATCCATAAACATAAATCCAAATGTGCTCCAAATAGTGCTGCATTACACCCTCTTTTCATAAGAGTGGTAACGAAATAGGTAAGCACATGAATTACATTTTTCAAATTCTTACTAGAAATAAGAAAGGAAGTGGAAATGAACTGTTGTGTTTGCCTCTCAACAAAGTGCTCAGGGTTAGGGATGGGCAGGGCGATTCAGTTCGACGAGTTGGTTCATTTGAAGTTGCTCATTTTCACTTCGTTCATTTAGTTCATCTACCACTAGAATCATGATTCACTCGTTATCTCTACTTCTCTTAATGTGACTACACTATACAAAATCAAGACTCTCGCCCCTTTCTTTTTCTCTTCTCTGCTTCTCATTATTGGGTCCCGCTATACTTCAGTTTCATCCCTCTTTCAAGTATTCTCTTTCATTCCTACTTATCGTCCTCGACTTCTGCTGTACATGCTAAATCTTAACAGCACGGAAAAAGGGAAAAAGTTCCGTTTAAATGCTAATTTTTCTACGACTTCTGTTGCACATGCTAAATCTAACAGCACGGAAAAGGGAAAAAAGTTCCGTTTAACTGCTAATAAAGGCGATTCACCATAAACATAGCACGCTTACGTCCTTTCTGATTCACTAACGTGCAATTTGCTTGATAGATTTTTTTTATTTACAATTTTTTAATCAGAAAATTCAAATTTTTCGATTAAATGAGTTCAATTTTCTGGGCATTTCACATTATCATTAAATTTATGCTAACTCAATTAGTACTGTTATACTTTCAAAATCTCTAACTTTCAATAGCATAATGCTGAAATAATCTTACATACATGTAAAATAAGCCAATGCATTTGATATTAATTTAAACATTAAAAGTTATTAAATGTTCTGAATATAAATTACATTTATTTCCGGATTAATAGAAATCTTAAAGCTTGAGCAGACTGATGTTAATTTTTAGAAATTTAGTTTTTCTCACAAGTAGCCTAGAGTATAAAATTATGTAAGAACATAATTATTAACATTTAAAAAAATTAAATATCTTGACAAATATGAATTTTGTTAGTCCGAATGTATTAGGTTACTTGAGTATAGTACTGAGGAAATAAACTTTACATTGATGTTTAATTTTTGTGCTCCCCTTATGTAGGTGGACTAGTCCGTTGTGCACAGAATTATTTTTTTTCTTCAATCTTAAATTTAGCTTTACAAATGTTAGTGATTGCAAATATATTTCAACAACGTCAAATGTATTGTTATTTACACTGTACAAAGTTCACCATTCAGACAAGTCTACACGGGTATTCGTCAGGTATTTGTGCAATCAGGGGTGTAGCTAAGGAGGAAGGAGATAGGGGATATAACCATCACCTATCCTTTTGGAAGGGGTCTTTGTTAGTAAATTTAAGCTTTAAAATAATATTAATATTTAATATTAATATTTCCACCAGCAGTTTACTCAATGTCTAGATACAAAACCTGATTAAATTGCAACATTTTGCATTTTGCAATCCAAATTTCCCTGGGGTAAACCCCCCGGATCCCATTATTAACAGTGGGATCAGTAACAAAATATTATTTTGCACTTTCCCCCCTTCCCCGACCAAGAACCACGTCGACAACGTTGTACATATTTGACGAGACTCAGACGAGTCAGTCAAGTTCTTATATGGTGACTGTGTAGCGAGCCCAAATGTTCGTCGTAGGTGTACTTAAAAACCCTTGGGTATTGATCAAGTTCTGCGTCTTTTATATAACAGTCATCTATCTTCGTAGCGGTACATTAAGTTCATTGTGTTGATAGTGAACCTGAAAATAGTACAGTACTTGATTCTACATATGAACAATAAATCAAAATGGCAATGTGACTTTCAAACTTCTGTGTTCTAGATCCTGAGTTGTCCCTTTGAAACTATTGTTGATTCTAGAAATATAAGTGTCGTGGTTTACTATTAGCTAACAAGTATCAAAAGTATACTGAGCATAATAAGGGGACTTTTAGCCAGTTATGACTTTGAACCGATTGTATGGTGATTTTTTTATTACTAATGGCATTGCCTTCTAAGATGAAAATATAATAACCGCCGATCGAGATTCAGAAGTGCAGAGACTCAGTTACATCAATTCACTGGAAATTCCAAATGATATAAAATTCGAAGAGCTGAGTCACTTATGTTAAAATGTTGTGATTTGTAGTGGCCATTATCAGAGGGACATATACGAAATAAATCTGAATATCATGTATCATCAATGGAAGTAGTGCTCGAAGAGTGTTGCAAGGAACAGGAGTGCCTGCAAGCTAATAAATGCAGGATCTTCCTCTGTCTCTCTGACAATATCTTGTTCAGTAAATATTCATGTTCGTCAAATATACAAAGAGTCACTGCATAGTGTTTTCATTTCACACACAACTGCACGACGATAGACAATTGTTCCACTACTAATCTGACAAAAAAAATTAATTTCAGCAGCAGCTTTATTCTGCTAGAAACAATACCAAGCTGAAGAATTTTAATAAGATGTTTGAAGTTTGTTATCAAATTAAATTGTTTCGTTCAAGACTTCACTGAAACGTTCGAATGTATTCCTAAATGAAAAAAACTCCATAGGATGACTATAAAGCTTGAAAAACCCTAACTGGAATTTACTTGCAAACATCTCTGACACATCCAAAAAAACTTCGTGTTACACAGCTCATACTAGACGATACAATAGAAACATAAACGCCAGTGAAATAACACTCCAATCGATTGTGCCCCAAATGTATTGGATTCCAAACGCACATAATGGAATTAGAGTTAAAGTTCCAAAGTTTTTCATTTAGGTGTTGACTTTGGTGGAAATATCATCATCAAACCAGGAGTTGTCAGAAGCAAGATCAGAATCAAAATGTATGTGTTCCTCTTCGTATGAGCTAGTAAATGGTCTGATTTCTCAAACTTGCATTGCGTCAAGAATATTGATTGCCATAAGTTGACTAATTGTGATAATGGCACAATTTTATTGGAGCACATCATGACTTGATGTTCTTAATGTCAAATGTAAACAAAGTGCTAGTCACGATTTTATCTGCCTGAGAGGAACTTACTTCCAATTGCTTCAAACTAGTGTTCAACACATGGTTGTCCTGTAGGGAGCTTGCATAAAATCTGTGAAGTTTTATTTGTAATAAGTTATTGAAAAAGGTTTACCTACCTTCAATGTGTTCAGCACAATGCTTTGGTCAAGTTGTAGTCTGTTTTAAATACAAGATGCACCTGTTCCAGCGAACCTGCAGATTTGCGATTCCTCACCTCTAGTTACTTCCTCATTACTTATTCTGTACTCTCATCTCCTGACTGTAACACATTATCCGTCTATGCTAACCATTTGTCTGGATGATAGTTACTTTAATAACTCTCACCAGATGTGAGGAAAAGTTGCTCAGCAATCTATCTAGGGAACTCACAACAAAAAAATACCTTGAATTTTAGGTAAAATATAACAATCAAGTCAGTTGTTCCTGTTAGAGAGTACAATGTACCCCTCTTACGCGTAAGAAAGGGCCATCACAGAAGTCCACCCATGGAAGGGTGGATTAATTCGAGTGGCTACTGAGAAAACCGCAAAACGGAATATTGTAATAATTAGTACACAAATTCAATGGCACAATTTTGTGATTTTGCTTACGCGATTCAAATCGTTTTCGTTTTCATGTTACGGATATGACATTTTTGCGAGCTTTAACACCTAATAACAAATTATAGCTATTAATGCTTTTGTTAGGGAAACGTGAAGAAATTTGGTTACTCATTTTCAGTGTACATTACATTCCACTAAAATAGGCGTGCGGAATATTGGTACAGTGTATGTGTGTAATCACGAAGAGCTTCAAAATGCTTGTAATCTGACGTGATCTGGGCGAGGACAAAGGGAGGAGAGGTGCCGTAGCGCCGTTACCAGGGCACCACGTGATCTGGGCGAGGACAAAGGATAAGAGGTGCTGTAGCGCCTTTACCAGGGCACCACGTGATCTGGGCGAGGACAAAGGGGGAGAGGTGCTGTATCGCCATTACCAGAGCACCATGTGATCTGGGCGAGGACAAAGGGGTAGAGGTGCTGTAGCGCCGTTACAAGGGCACAACGTGATCTGGGCGAGGACAAAGGGTGAGAGGTGCTGTAGCGCCGATACCAGGGCACCACGTGATCTGGGCGAGGACAAAGGG
>PNEQ01058132.1:0-13304 GCA_003012365.1 Medauroidea extradentata | reverse complement strand
GTCCAAACACGATATAAATCCAATAAAATTGACATGTAAAATTCTATGCTTTTCTCTTGCTTTAAAGTTAATATTTAAAATTAAAAAGAAATTTTTTAATGTAAATTTCTCTACTCGCATCCCCAATTAATAGGTTGGATCCCGCCGTATACATCCTTATACCTGGTTAAGTTGGCCTACTTAATTTGTTATAAACAGAGAAAAAAAAAAAACATTTTACGACAAAAAGAAATTGAAAATTTACAGTGTGATAAGAGGCCAAGTAAGTGCTACGTGCCAGTGCACGTCACAGTACGAACAAACTGAGGTCTTGGCACGTGCCCTTGCATGTCATGCTCCAGCTATATTACTGATGTTTGCTACAGCTGTGTTTCACAGGGAATTACACCAAGCACACGTTACAGTGAAATTCCTTGCCCCTTATATTTACTTTTCATGGAAACACAGTGAAAAAGATAAATAATATTTAAAAAATGAAAATTATGGGAAATCTCTAAAAAAATAACATTCATTTATACCTCAATATGTACTTTTATTTTCTTCTACTTAATAAACACTTCTGCCGGCAAATTCAAACTAAAATTAAAATGGCAATGTGTGTTAAAGCAATGCCTTTATCATATTTTGTCACATAAAATTAGGCATACTGTAAGTTACTGGTAATGGAAAGAGTCATGGCATGGGCAACTACAAACCACTTGAGGGAAACATCTTGGAACATGTTTGAGTGTTTTTTCCCTCTTTTGGTTCATATTGTGCAGCAGTTTTTTATTTTGTGCTACACTAACACAATTTTATGAAGCAGTTTTAGGCGTCTGAATGGGAATGGAAAGTTCTTTACCCATATGAACATGTGTTCCGACGATCTCGTCACACTTCAAGGATTTTCAATTTTTCTAGCATAGAAAATGTTTGCCTTTTTATTTTATTTTCATTTCACCCTGTTATAAGAGAGCTTAACAGAAGTCTACAATTTTTGTTTAACTGACACTGAAGTAAAATCAGATTAAGTAATTTTTCTTTTCAGTTTCGTAAACTTCATCAAGATAATTGCCATTTTCCGTTAGGTATGGAAAAGTCATAAAGTATCTGAAAAATCTACCAACAACTACACCACTCTATCATACTGATCCTACTTCTGGCAGAACCAGCATGCAATGTCAAAACACATACCAGCAGAGATCTGTGGTTTACTACACATGTTTTGAATCTGTAGCATAAAGAGTGAAACAAATTGTGGAATCAGAGAAAATAAAAGTATGTACTCACGGACAACAGCAAACGGTACTTGAAATTGGGATATTCGCAGTTACACTTTTCACAGCGATACATTCCGTTCCCGTTGTTGATAACCTGAAAATTAAACAAACATCTTTGTATTCAAATACAGCATGAAATATCTTTCCATTAACACAATGTTAGTCCCTGAATTTCCTTTTACCCACACAAGTAAAACTGGAAACGTAATGATCTGTAATTTGTAGGAGTGTGCGAATAGTGGTGATTAATATTGTTTCGAATAGTTTTTGAATGAATATTAATTTATTCAAATACTGTACTAATTTTAAAATACAGTACTGCTGTTTTTAAAGATTTACCATTTCTACAGTAGTGCGTAATTTTGCATTCACAGAGAGATACAAAGATTTACATTGCTTTACAGATGAAAACATTAAAATTTAGCTGTTTTTACTGGATTACTTCGAAAATTCTTAAATCATACATGTTGACTACTTTGTACCAGTACTTAGAGCAATATACATACTGCTTTTTCTTCTCAGTCTATTCTTTTATATTGATGTTCACAAGAGAAAAAAAAAAACAATTTGTTTGGTGGGCAAGTATTTACTACATATAGCACAGCTGCTGTACATTTACTTATTGCTCCCATGGATGAAGATATTGGCAAAGGAGTAGGAGAAAAAAATTCTGAAATATTTTTAGAAGAATTAAAAATGTTGATAGGAATATATGTATGTAATTATTACAATACTATGAGACATTTAGTTCTTAGTATGCAAGAAGCACTTAACGGTACCGGTAATGTTTTCTTTTTTTAAGAACAATATTCTAACATATTTTGGTAAAATAACAGTGACACTTTTTGGCTATATATTCACCATATGGAAAGATTTCTAAAATCAATTTAGTTATGAACATGTTCAACTGGCTAATTATATTAGCAGATAAAGTATCAGTAATTAAAAAAACATTTACCCATAAGCCACCTGCATTAACTTCATTGTCTTGCTTACTAACAAAACTCTTTAAAAGATAATATTACTGGTGCGTTATTTTTTTTTTGCATGAACTTGCTTTATTTCATGCCAACGATCGCCTTGGATCCACATTTTGATCACGTTAAATTTAGGAATGTAGACAGCAGGAGTAGTTGAAAATTATGTTTTCCCACGTTTTAGCCACTTTATTTGTGATTTCATACTTTGCAGCATCACTGAGTAAGTGTATGGCAATGTGTTTCGGTTTTACATTATGTAAATAAAAATTATCCACTTAACTTCCCCACAGCAAACATTTTATGTAAACATAGTTATACACTATACAGATATATGTATGGTAACTAGGTAGAATTTGAACTTTCACTGCTGCTGTTGCCGCCACTGCCGCCATCTTGCTGACGTATCGAGGTATTCCTGGACAGAGACAGGGTGCCATCTTTTCTACTTCCACTTTCTACCTTTTTTGCTCATTCCCAGTTTTCATTACAAATAGTACATGCACAGAGAGGAATCTAGGCAGTTATCTCATAGTCCTTGCACCGTTTACCCTTGGCAGCTGTTCGCAGTCACTCCTTCATGACAGTGTCTTGGAGCCTTCAAGCAGCTGTGCCCCTACCACTATCGTAATTTGCAAGCAGCCATCACACCTCTCTACGGGAATCAGCCCCCACATTCACATCAACAGAGCAGCCCTGCCCTGCCACCCGAGTCTAGATTTCTGCTAGGCAGCAGTAGGAAAACTGTCGGCAGGTAACACAAATACCTTGTGTACCGTCTGCAGCGAGATTTTCACAGAATAAGCATAGCTCTACCTGAACTCTGTCTAGGTCTGTTCCGCCACCCTCCTTACCTTGGTACCTACACATCCCATCACTCCCGCTTCCATATCCGACCCAGGACCTCTCTCGCCCCAAGACCAAGTTCAGTCACCACCTTAACATACTAACACTTCAGACTTTCCCAAACAACTGGTATTTGAGACACTGACATTGCATCCTGAACTGGAATCCCGAACGTCTAAAAGCAGAGTTGTCCGATTGCAGTGGCGGAGGGCATCAATTCCCCTTACAGTCTGTTCACTTCAATATGAGCACTCCCCAACACTTATTGTATCCAAAAACTGTATTTTACTGGAACCAAATATTTTAAGTTTTGAGAGTAGTGAAACACTTACAGTATATTTTAGTTTCAGGGTAATTTTCATGTTAAAAATAATAAATATGACTGCAGAATGGCTGAAAGAAAAATTTTAGCAGTGCTCACTTTATCGTGAACAGTCTATTGCACGACTGTGCAGCTCCTCAGCTGGGATAGTTAAAACCAACGGCGTCTACCACAGGAGCAGAAGGCAATAATGTGCTTTCTCGATGCCTGCACAGCTGACGGCAGGCAACAAGAATAATAGCATTGGCCTCCTGGAAGCAACGCACAGGATATTTGACCTAGACCTTGAAACTAGTCACCAGTGCTACAACAGGCTGCCATGTCTCACAATCCTTCCTGATGAAGAATTCTAGAAGTGAGGAATTTGAAATTGATCGAGTAAGCCAATGAAAAGTCCTCCTGCATGGTGCTTTTTGGAAAACATCAGCAGATGTTACTCGCTCGGCTATCGACTTGTCCATCAGGAAGGGGTTTGTTGGTAAGTCGACACCAAAAACAAGCACTGTTTCACTTCACGTATCAGTTTCAAGTCAAGAAATAGACACGCTGAACACACACACAGAGAACGTTGTTCGTGCCAGCTTTGAAGTGATACAGACCAATGGCCATGAGATTGTCTAAGACTGTTGTTGATATACCGCATAACATAGACAAAACCGAAAACCTGTTTGGACCATGATGAAAACTTCTGCAGCAATGAAAGTTCAAGAGAGCTGGTAGCCTATGAAACCTAGTCGGTGTGTTGGTCGCTATGGCGTCAGCACGGTGTTCAGGTGTGGCGAGCCGCGCCAGCAGTCCATGACTAGACCATGAACAAACCGCCAGCAGTCTACGAGTTCACTACCCACAGTCTGCTAGGAGGCTTCCACCAGTCTACAACCAGACAGTAGTTTCAAGCAGTCATTAGCAGTCACGGACAGTCGCCATTCAACCACCAGCTGGGTAGAGCTGCAGTCCGAGGCTCGTGTATATGTACTGACACTTCAAGATGGTTGGGCGCGTAGACTGTTTAAACTTCTTGTTGAGACGGATGATTATCGGGTTGAGTAGAGGTCCGAGAACGGTGGATGATCTTGCACAGTTTGACTAAGCTTTTGGTGTGCAACATTTCAAGGGGAGGAGAGAACAAGACCTGTGTGGACGCTGCCGACCAGAGGATCCTCAAGGACGGCATGTGTGCGGCGTCATCATAATGCCCACAACATGACGGAGGTACTGTGAACTACACAACAGAAAAGGTACGAGAGGACTACAGCGTGTTTTCGCATGTGCGTCCCAAGAAGGGGGGCAGGAATAAGAACTTTTAGACATATGGTAGGAGAGGTTTTATGTGTGCAATGAATGTTCGTAATATTGTACGTAGTCCATTTAAACTGTTGTGTGTGACTTAATGAATGTTCGTAATATTGTACGTTGTCTGTTGAATTGAAATATATTACGTAGTCCATTTAAACTGTTGTGTGTGATTTTATGTTAGACATGCTTCCATGGGGGGTGTACATAGGAGGGCCAGAAGGCCTTGTGCACTACCCGGCCCCAATTAACAAGGGAGGGTTGGTTGCCGCCCCCATTACAAATGTGTAAAAAATGTTGGTAACCTAAAATTGTTTGCAAGTAAAGATGTAAGTTGTGTAAATATATGATATAACAAAGATAACATTTTCCATCGCAAATCAAAACATGTATCCCATTTTTTAATAAAATTTACCGTACAAAATTTTGATGGTCGTTACATTCGTAACACAGGCTGCTTTTACCTTACTACGATATGTGCATCGCTTGGCAATTAACACAACTGGAGCGTGTCCCTAGATCCTTTATCTGGTCAACATACAACTCGAAGGCAGAGAAAACTAGGATCTAGGTACCGTACCATGCAGTCATGTGTCTACCGCTATATTTAGACGTGGTTGGTATGTGACAACAGTGCATAAGTATGTGATTACCTTGCAAGAAGCTGCTGCAGCCCGGTGTTGCCAAGAAGTGCATGGCGGGCTTTAGTCCAGCGTTGACAAGTAGCGCACGACGGGCAGCAACTAATGATGTCGCCGGCCCTGTGTCACCGCCGCCGTGCACTTCCTTGGCTCTTGGACACCCGGAGGTAAGTAGTTATTGGTTTGCGAGTCTTCTACGATGTTTACATACCGGTAATAAAAGCATTAAAAATAT
This sequence comes from Medauroidea extradentata, assembly GCA_003012365.1. Classification (NCBI taxonomy): domain Eukaryota; kingdom Metazoa; phylum Arthropoda; class Insecta; order Phasmatodea; family Phasmatidae; genus Medauroidea; species Medauroidea extradentata. The sequence goes on along the minus strand of PNEQ01058132.1, from coordinate 7,731 downwards.
TTCAACAAAATATTTAAGTTAACCTTCAAAACGACTCGTCTTATGTGTGGGGTCCATCTTTATGCCAACAAATACCATAGTCGGTTTTCACCACTCAAGCGTTACTGTGATGGGGTATAACATTCCATATAACCTGAGCTAACATTGTCGCCCATAAATTCCTTGTATATTACTTTCATAGCAGGCTGAGAACCAAGTTTTTTCACAAGGCAGTAATAGCTATTTTCAGAAATTACTTTAGAGTCACCAAAAGGTTGAGCATTGGGTCTGATAAAGAGGCAAACCTTGTAACTACCAGAGTCATCTCGCACATGCGTCGTCATAAAGTGTGTTTCACAGTAGTCTGCGTCTGGTTGTTTCACTACTGTGGTTCCTCTGCTTCCCAGAATTGCTTGATTATTATGTCCAGTGAATTTTCAATTCTGGCAAACATTGCCACAAGTATTTTCTCAAAAGCAGCACATGACTGGGTATTCACCAAGAAGTATCCACCCAATTCTGGACTCTGACACAACATACATGCCATACTGCCACCCAGGAAGATGTACGTAAACATTGGCATCCAACAATACATCAATAGTACCAGGCAGGCTTGTATTAAGTGTGGATCTGCCAGTGGGAAGAAATCTAGTGGAGATCGACTGTGTGTAGCAGGAGGTGGTTATGTCATATACAGCACAGGCAAACACTTGAAGTCAAGCGTATCTAACCCCTTGTATTAAGGATTATGCACAATGTCACTGTTGTTCATAACCTTTGTTACCGTCATAAGAGCCAATGTATTTTACACTAAATTTGAAGAGCAATAAAGTAGAAATGATTCATCCAGTGACAAATATGCCATATTTATCTTAGTCTACTTTGATTGGTGAACAAAAATTTGCAATAAAATGTGAACTTAACTCAATTGCATTTTGAAACACAATTCTGCGAGTAGCGACATTGTCTACAGTTTGTGCATCAGAACCATTGTTGTGCTAACAGTGCTTAGCACATTTATGCTACTTTCTGACATTTATTTAACATTTTGTATGCAAATATGTTTTATTGCCATTACCAAGCAGCTGCACATCATCAGTGAAGTTCACATGCATAAATAAATAATGCATACGGCCTTATTTTCATGTTAGTCCGCTAGCTTTATCTGCATAAACAATAATTGTTGTTTAACCACACAAATAACATTACGCAAATATGAAACATGGCCTTTTTACTCATAAAATGTAACAACATATTCTTTTTCCCTTACCTGATCGCTATTTACACCCAAATGCAACACACGTAACATTTTCGTACAAACCTGTTCAATCAACAGTATCAATACCATACTAGGTGCTTATGAAAACCTTACTCTATCTACTCAATAGAATAGACATTACAAGTATGCAATTGTAAGTCACAGACATATATTGTTCCAAAACACTGTTCTAACCTAGTCTTATAATTCAGGTTGATCACGACTGAAATATGTATACCGCTTCTGCGGATTTCGCAGTACACACTATTTGAATTTATGTCCGGTAGGCAAAAAAGTTAAACATGCAACTACTGGGTACATATGATCATGTGACCAATACTAACAAAAAGATTATACTCTAGATTTCATAAGCCCAACAGAGTTGCTTGTATTGCTAAACAATAATGCTTTTTTAAAGCAAAACTGGCCTAAATCGACTTCAAGGAAGTCCTACCATGTCATCTCTTGTATTATCCTGCCTACATGGACTGTAGCTCGTGGCAAACTACTCGTGATCTATAATATGACAGTGTGGCTGAGCACCATGTGATAACCCACACACCCTTACCATGACCTTAGTGACATGAAGAGACATCACCTTAGCAGCAACCTCAGTAATAAAGGATGCCTGCACAGCATTATCCAGTATGCAGAGCACATTACATGCTGTCTATTGTCTGCACCAAAGACAGTTCCCACCGCAGTGGACAACTAGACTGAAGTGTGGGTGTGGACTGAGGAAACACTGACAAATGGTTCAGGCACATCAACATTACCTTACGAGGAATGATCAAGACTATAAATACGTAATCTGCCACCTACACTAGACCCCCGATTTTACGAATACTCATGATTCCTCTCATCACATTCGTAAAATTGCAACCTTCGTAAAATCGATAGCGGCCTATTTGGCCCCCTTGCCTCCTCCTAAAATTGAATTTTTCTGCAAAGTACCTCTAGTTGTACTCCGACTTCCATAGCGTTTTGTGAGAAATTAATTAATGTAATAATAGAAACTTAAGTGATATTGGTAGCGAGACGTCTTCCGATCAAAAGCACACCGTTAAACAGTAAATACGACCGACCCTTGTCACCAAAAAATGTGAAAACCCGAGATTCCGAACGTGTTCTCTCGAGTGAATAGCCCGACTTCCGTAGCGATTAACGGAAAAATAAAGAAAGAGATATTGGAAATATAAATTTATATCAATAAGCTCTTACGATCAAAAGAACATTGCAGAACAATAGAAATGACCGGCCTTGTTCCCCAAAAAACGATACAACCTAGCTCCCGAGTGCACTCTCGCGAGTGAGTAGGCCGACTTCCGTAGCGTTTAATGGAAAATTAAGGCAAGTGATAGCTGAAATATAAATTTATATCAACAGGCAGACGTCTTACGATTAAATTAACACCGCTGAACAGTTGATATGACCAACCCTTGTTCCCCAAAAAATGAGAAAACCAAGATCCAGAGTGCCTTCTCGCAAGGGCAAAAATTAGTTTTTTTTTCTTCAAATGCAGAAAACCAAACTAAATATTAATAAAATAATAATTTTCACAGATAGACAGAGGTCTTAAGAGAAAAAAAACTTAAAATTGGTACCTATAATCTACCATTGTCAACAAAACAAATACGCACTGGTGCACGTCTACTAGGCATTCATTACTAGCCAGCACAATGCACATGTAAATTTTCATCAAAGCAAGAAAGTATTTCAATTCAATTCAATTTCTTTATTGTCCTGTAGACTACATCACATACAGAGATTGTACAAGTAGCATAGGACTCATCAGAAGAGCTATGTACATATTTACAAAAACAAAAAAAAAAGTTCACATTGGAAACTGTTTGACGTTATGAACATAAGCCGAGAACTCTACAGAAACTGTGTATACAATAACACTATTATCTACACTAATAACTACAATATAACTTGCACTGGTATCATGACATTATTTACGGATAGTCAAGCCAATTTTGGCACCAAATACAACACACAGTAGCAACCACGTAAATTATTGTAGGAGTACACATATGCTTATAACTATGAAGATTTACATAACAGTTTCCCAACATATATTTGTGAACATAAAATCCTTGATGGAATAAAAATTATAACTTAATAATACACATTTCCGAATTTTCTTGAATTTAGGTAGGTTTCTTTCAGATTTTAAAATTGCAGGAAGTTTGTTATACAGGCATATAGCAGAGTATTTAGGGCTATTTGCATAGCATGAAGTGTTGTGTGGCGTTAAGTGAAAATTATTTCTGTTCCTTGTACCATAACTGTGTACTGTATATCACCATTCTGCGCTTCATTGTTAAGTTTTGTGTGTGCATAAATTAGTGTTTCAAATAAGTATAATGTGGTAAGGTTAGAATTTCCAATTTTCTGAACAGTGGCTTGCATGAAGCTCTAAAATCAGCATTCATTATTATTCTGATAATTTGTTTTTTGTAAAATAAATATCTTCTTCGCATCTACAGTGTTTCCCCAGAAAATTATGCCATACCTTAAATGTGCCTCCACATAACCAAAATAAATCATTTTTAGAGCACTTAAGTTGATAAGATTGAAAGTGTCCGCATCACAAACGCGGCCGAGCTAATTTTTTTTGACAGATTACGAATGTGGGGTTTCCAATTTAGATTTTCACGAATACAGATGACTAGGATTTTAGTGTCTGTCTGCGTTATCTTGTCACCACTAATTGATACAACTGGTTCTGCAAAATTACATCCTGTTTTTTTTAAAGTCTAAAATGCATCCAAATTGTTTTCAAATTATTCAGTGTTAAGTCATTTGAAATGAAATATTCTGTGATGTCTTTAGTTAATTTCATAATATTTCTACTTAAAATCTGCCCGATTATTCCAATGTATGGATATATTGGTATCATCAGCGTACAGCACAAATTTGCCGCTTGAGACATTTTGAGGCAAGTCATTGACATACAAGAGGAATAATAATGGTCCGAGAACTGAGGCTTGAGATACGCCAATTGATATTTTTTGTGTATCAGATTTAACATAATATTTGGTATAAGTAGTAAGGTTAGTGTACAGCATTGCAACTATTAGCCCAGGAATTTTAGACTCAAAAAAGGCCCTAACCCGGAAAAAATAATATGAAGCTGCAAATTTGGTCATTAGTACTATTCACCTTCCTAAACAACATACTGAATTTCCCCTATTTTCCCATGTCGGCGTCCATGTTTTTTTGGGCAAGAATGTCTTAAGTCGCAAAAATCGACACACAGGCGAAATTGATCCTTGAGACATTAAACCCAAGAATAAATAATCTTCTATATAATTTTTAATTCATCGTAAGATCATACTGAATTGCTATCAATATTAAATTAGTAAAAAAAATTAATTTTTGGGGTTGTTAAAGTGATTTTCTTTCAAGAAAATGTAGAAAAATTAGCAAACTTACGAATTAACTTACTCAGAGAGTAAGAATTAAGCCATATAGCTAAAAAGTGGTTTCTGAAATCAATATTTGTTAGAATTGTCTCTTTTTAACTGTGTGTTTGTCATTATTATAGGATGGACTGTTGAGGAGATACGGCCGCCTAAACAATGGCAACGTCAAGTGCAATTGCGAGCCGACAATCTAGGTAAGTGTACGCCTTTTATAATTTTCAAGTAATAAGCATACATTATATATGTATGTAACTTATTTATATAACATTTATATAAATAATTTGTAATGTTATGTTATTCAACACATAAAATGAAACAACACTATTTCGATTCTTAGTTCAATTTTACTTTAATTAATTCCAAAATAAGTAAACTACGTTAGGCCTATGGTAATATAACTTTTAATGCAGTGTTTATTAGCAAAGCTTTATCTTACTTAAACTGAAATGAGGTTTTCTATGTTAATAAAACCCTCTCTCTCTCTCTCTTAATTACCTTCAAAGCATACATGTGTGCGTACATTTCTACTATTCTTTCATTTTGAATCGTATACAAAAAAAAAAAAAAAGAAAAACAATTTAGTTATTTTGTTTGTGAATTATCTTTAGTTATTTATAGAGTAGCTTCGTCTGTGTCATCTTCGTCGCTACTTCCATGAAAGTCTTGAATATCTATATTCATGCAGCTTCCTCCTCTACAACGTCCACACATTGTTGAACAGGCCAATCCAGCACGCCTGCATTCACATCTACATTCGCGAGCTAGCCGCTGTGTCTGATGCTACAGCTCTTTCTGTGAAAAATGCTACTGCAACAGATGTACTTTGGACATCTGCTAGATGGTTAGAAGAGTCTTCAGCACTATCTTGGAATGGTTTTATGCGAAGCTGTATAAACACAGGGGTAATTAGTTGTAGTGTCACTGCAGTTAAGGCATTGCCATTTATAAATTTAGAGACATCAAATCACTGTACTTCTTATACTGTACTTCTTATACTGCACTTCTGTTTATAGTTGAGTAGTGTAGACGCCACAATCAGGGTAGCTGTATTGTAACTTTTGATCAGCCACTTTAATGCTAAGGCATCAGAAATCGTCGCATCAGCACCTTCTGGGGAACTGGATAGTGTAATTCTTCGGCTTGGTGGATTCCATCTCCTCGTCAGTTACATGGGCTCTGTTGGATTCATAATGTCTGTGAGTGGCATAGAAGAGCTGTGGATGGAAGTTATTGCTAAATCTTCAGTAACACACATGATTTCAGGCCATGCATTTTCTAGAGCTGTGAGAGCACATATGTTAACTTACAAAGCCCTGATTACTATGATACTAGGGATGGAACCTGTTTTTTCGGTGCATCAAGAAGAATTACACAAACTTTTTCTTGAGGTTTTAACTGGTAAGAAAATGATTCCAGATGCTGTGGAGTCACCGGTGCTGGTCAGTTTTCTAGCTTCATTTGAAAGAAAGTGCTCAGCATTGTCTGAACAAAGCCATACTGGCAAGTTATGGGTCCAGTACCTGCGGCAGGTAGATATATTGCACCTTTTTATCAGAGCTGAAAGGTCCGGGTAATTGGGAACTTCATCTACAGTGTGTGCGGTCAATGTTGGCGTACCTACATGCTGCTGGACACTTTCACTACGCAAAATCAGCTCACCTATATGTCCAGCAGATGGAGGAACTTCCTTCACGAATGCCATCAGATGAGTACAAGTTTACATCACCAAGTTTTTTCACTGTACGAAGAAAGGAGGAGTATGGACAGACTTGTCGATAGAGCAGGATCTCATACGTGCGCTCAGAACTTAAGGAGGTCTCTTACAAGAGGACGTGGAATAACAGAAAGTATACTTGCATATTTTGTAGCTGCTTTTCCTGTATGCCTGAAGTTGTGTAATTCCGTGGAGGAGCTTTCTGGCATCAAAGCTGGATCATCTGAGCAGCATGTTGAGATAAGGGATTCCCGCAAAACCAGAGATGTTGGTGTATTATTGTCTTGGCTTAAGCAACACTCTCCTTGGGATGCAGATCACTTGCATCTGGAGTTGTCGGAGATGTTAGTATTAACTGTGATCAAGCAGAATATGATGGTTTGGGTGCTATAAAACATACAATAGGCTCAACATTTGATGAAGTGAAACTTGCTCATAAAAATAGAATCAAACCTCTCTCAGCAGTGGGTCGAAGCATTTTGGTACGAGATGATGTAGAGGTAAATTCTCACCAGCTCTTTATGCGTATAGTGTGTGTTATGAAGACTGAGAATGATCTCAATCATTATCTCAGTTACGAACTTTCTCCAAGACCTCCAACCTAATTTTGATGAAGTGTCAATGCGTAAGACAGTTAAATCAGCTTTCTTGCAGTTGTTCTCCCACACAACACCAGCGGAAAACTCCACAAACGACCCAAGAAGAATAGTAATTGATGGTGGTCATGTACTGCATGCTCTGGTTTGGCCACGTACTGCTACATACGGCCAAATAGCGAATGCATACTTTGAATTTGTGCAGAAGCTTTATCAGGGTGTCTACCCAACCCATTCAACCAAAATCAGTGACTTTTTTGGTGACTTTTGGTGACCTCTAAAAAAAATATTCGTGACCTGTGCATTTTGTCATGGGTATCACTTAACTATTTTCTACTGCCGTTACTGTTCCAAAATTGAACTACATCATAACTTAATTACTTACATGCATTATCTGAATAAATATGTTGTATACAAATACAAAAACACACTGCTTAAGCTTATAAATTTCTTCTCAATTTTTTTAACTCTTTCTCAATGTCTAGCAACTCTTCCTTTTTTTCTTCCAACAATTTTTCCTTTCTTATTTCTAGCATCTTGATGTCATGTGCTGATCTTTTCCTAGCATTCAGTGCTTCATCCTGTTCACTTTTTTTCTTTCTTAGGTCATCTTTCCTCTTCGATGAAGCATTGCGGAAATCTAGAATCATCTGTCGTGTTATTTTCTGTGCTAGAGATACAACACCACCTGGAAAAAATTAGCTAGTATGTGAATACTGCATATAAACATAGACCTCAATAGTAGCCCTCATA
>PNEQ01058130.1:0-21005 GCA_003012365.1 Medauroidea extradentata | reverse complement strand
TTTTTTTTTTTTTTTTTTTTTTTTTTTTTTTTTTTTTTTTTGCATATCGTCATTTAAGAATGCTCCTAAATCCTGTGTTTTGCACCTAAGATACACAGCATACAGCATAGGCAATAGTGCGTTCATGTGTTTATTTTGTTGTGTTCCTTGAATTGTTGATGGTGCACATTCAACGTTGCCTACATGTTTCTAACTCACGATACCATTGTTTCGGGAACTCTATCGCTGTAGCTTCATTTGTGATTTGAAAGAAAACTATGAGTCCTAGACTATTGCAACAAGAGGACCTTTTTTGTTAGACACGTAACATTACTCAATAAACCATCTTCAGAAGTTCGAAAATCCGGACGGTAAAAAAGTTATATGCAATTAGAGGGTAGCCACCCCTGCAATTTTCATAAGGGCGGAAGGTTTCAACTTTCAACCAACATTCGCTGTTGGTTTGCAGATCCCAATAGCATTAAGCAATGCTGAAAATATTGTATTTTTATGTCAATTAGTTTCCGATATTTTGGGAAAATTCTGTTTTAAAATTCGAAGTTTCTGAGTACCATTACTCCCTTAATATTGCGTTCAGGTGAAAAGTGCAAAATATGTTTTCGTCATAGTTTTTCGTGAGGAACAAGCAAGCGGAGTTTGTCCCCCTATTTAAGAAACATCCCGTATAAGCACATCCGCAGCTTTGCTTCATGGCCAGTGATTGGATGTCGTAACTCTAGCTGGTCGTGGGTTTCTACTGGCAGATCACAGGCGTATAGTGTCACAGTAACTTTATTCTGATTGGTGCAGTCAAATGAGTGACATCTCTACACAAAGACGCACTGTCAATAACCACGAAGCAAAGCTGCCGACGTGGACGTAAATCAATTAAACAAAATAGTGCAAAAATATTTTCGGAACAAACTCGGGGCTGTGGCAGATGACACTTGGCTAACGATATAACCGCGTTTGGTGAAAGCATAACGCTTGTCTCAGCAAGGCCGTTGTTTAGGGAAGGGGTATTACATGGGCTTGTTACGAAGCTACGCCGGCACCACCCCCAATATGCCTAAAGCCGGGGGTCGCCCGGGAAATTATAATTTTCAAGGTGCAAAAATTGTGCTATTTCCGTCCAGGAGTCCTCCTCAAGGTTCCAAATGGTGCTGTACCAGCAGTTTTCATAAGGTAGAGGGAGTCTGGACCCTATATACGCCCCCTCCTTTCCACCGTCTTCGTCACTGCTGCTGGCGGTATGTTGTTTACGTACAGTATGTTCTGGCGCGCTTTTCAAATGCTGAAGTCAGATGCGTGCCCGCCGCTAATCGACATGTGCGTGCCGCGGAAATCAGCCTTCCTGTTTATGTCGACCAGCCTGATTTGCGTCACAAGGTTTACGCGCGCGTGGACGCGAGGCCGCGATGATACAGGTCTATAGGCAAGCGAGCCCGATGTATGGCGGATTCACGATGGCGCGAATTGAAGCGACGCGAAAGCTCACGATGCGAATAACAAAAGACGTCAATTAGCACCGAGGTTTCTGTGACGTCAGAACGTCCACATCGACGCTGATTGGCTGACGTATTTTGTTATTCTTCTCACGTCTGACGGGTCATTGTGGTTCCACCAATACGCTTCCTGTAATATACAGATGTGGAGTAACAGGACTGATGCTGTGTTGTCGGGACTGAATATAGAGAGTGAAAAATCTCGAAATTTATTTGGTAACCAAAATAATTTCAAAAACACTGTACAATGTTGTCAGGATGGCTTGTGTTAATTTTGCCCGGTGGCATATAATTAGCGCCTTTCCTATTCTCGAGGTCTAGGATGAGGAAGTGCATAATAGGTCAAAGAAATCACTATATCTGCCAGCCGGCAGCAGACCAGCAGCAAACCTGTCGTAACACGCCAGAGCCAAACAGACGAGGGCTGGTATCAACCACCTCGGGCAGCCGATAAGCGGCGAAGTTCGTATCAAATGAACCGCCACGTCATTTCACGTCTGCTATTAACTATTTAGTCTATGCCGTTAGTACAGTGCATTTAGTTCAAATTTAACTCAAACCTGAAAGTTAAATAAATAAATAGAAACAGTGGTGGAAATGTGGTGTCCTCCTGTACCTCTCGCAAGAATTTCCAAGAAATCCAGTTGCAGGTTTTCCACCATCTTAGAAAAGAAGTCAGCCATCTTAAATTTTCACATGCGTTCACGGAAACAGTTGTGGACAAACTAGTTGTCCTAGGCGACTGATCCTTTTTAATATGAGTACGTAAGGAATTAGGCTATATTTTGAAACTAGGTGTAAACATTTATTCATTTTTCCGTTTAACATAACAAAGCTCTAAAATCAATATAATAATATAACATAATCGTATGAAATTCCTGATTAAAAAAAATGGCTCTCGAACGAAGCATTGCAGCGAAAAATATTTAAAACAAAAGTTGGAGAGCGTGAAAACAGCTATCGATATTGTGCTATTTGGTACGCTTTGTTTGAAAACTGCAGTTAATGGAGGGGGGCAGAGGGTGTCAGAGGTCGCCAGCCTGCCTGACGTCGCGGGCGAGGCTGTTTACTCGGCGCGGGCATTGGCGCGGGCCACGAGGTACGCCAACTCCGCAATAAATGTCAACTCGGCCGGTTGACTCCACTTGGCGGAGGGAGGCGGGAACCAGACAGTCGGCGCGACGCGACCTGGGACACTCACTGCGGAGTTGTCCTCCCCTCGTCTAAGCCGAGCTCGCCTCTCAGCTCTGATACATACATTCTCTGATTTTTGGTGAAGTGAATTGTGCACCAACTTGTTTCACTGCGCACTTCTACAGCTCTGCTTCGTGGTTAATGGTCGCATGTCTTTGTTAAGGGTGTTCAAGTGCGATAAAATAATAATTTTATATTTATATGGAACAGTGTTAGTTTTGTAGACGATACTCGTCAGTGCAGTTTCTTTGTACCAAACAATTTTAGTTGGCGTAGTTTTCTCATAAGGGTGCGTCAAAGACAAAATGTGAATGTTCTGCTGCCTTGCAAATGGTGAAAGCCGACTTACGTAAGTGAAATAATTCACAGTAAATACTATGGGCTAGATAATAAAACATTTGAAAAATTCTTGCAAACAGTTTTTGTGTTTTTAAAAAATTGCTGAATTAGTAACTTTTTTATGTACGTTTGCGATTTTTTTTAAATTAAAAATATTACGTTTTTTTTTATGTTTTATTGTATAGCTCATGTAATGTAGGTTCACAGATAATTATTTTGTTTAAGTGGGTCAGTTGGTTTTCACTATTTGCATGGCAGCGTAACAAGCAAAATTTGACTTTGACACCCCGTTATGAGAAAACTACGAGAGCTAAAATTGTTTCGTAAGAGTAAAACGTACTCACAAGTATCATGTACAAAACTAGCAATATTTCATAAAAATATAAAATGACGGTTTTATCGCACTGGTACACCCTTAAGAGGCGCAGGAACATTTGACTCTGCCAATGAAAATAATGTTAATGCGACACCACACGACTGTGATTTGCGAGTAGAACCGCAAGATGCTGATAGCTAAATACATCGAATCATTGGCAACGAAACAGAGATGCGGCTGTGTACAAGCATTGAAACACGTTGGTGCAATGGCTAGAGCACTCGTCTCTCATCAAAGTGACCCGGCTTCGATTCCCGGCGGGATCGAGTCACGGATTTTCGAATGTGGAAATTGTGTCGGACGATGACGTTGGTCGGTAGGTTTTTTTTTTTTCTCGGGAATCTTCCGTTACCCCACACCCGTTCCGTGGGCGTCATTTCAGGTTTTTTTTTGGAAGGGGGGGGGGGGCAAGAATTTTTTTTCGGCGACAGTGACCTTGTTGCATATTTTTTATTAATTAAGCATGTATGCATTAGAATGTTTAATAATAAAATTTCAGTTTTATGTGCTTAAATAACAAAATACAAAAAATAAATTTTATACACTGAAAATCCTAAATCCAGGGGGGGGGGGGCGTTTGCCTCCTCCCCTGCCCCCCTAAAAACGCCCCTAACCCGTTCATTCCCGAACTGTTCCGTACTCACATCATGTCACCCCTCACCAGACCCAGATGTTGAATGTTGACAAAAATCTCTTCACTTCAGATTTAGCAATGCTAAACTAAAACTTTAAAATTGCTGATAAGCTACTATTCATTAAACATCAAAACAGTCCCGCCTCCATGCCAGCTCCGGAGTTTGATTTCAGTCTGCACTTTCCAATTTCCAGTGCTACTGCTACCATGGAAGCACCCCGAACGATCCCCATACTCGCATTACACTCTTCAATCTCTGAGGTTACCACTCGCGTCTCTCGCCATCATCCTGTCCCGTCTCCCCTCGGATCTTTTGCACAAAGAAAATAAGATCGTTTGTTCGGGAGAATAATACTAGTGCCTTTACGTTATTATTAGAGCCACTGAAATTTGGTGAAAACTATTTCGCACCAATAGCTTTGTGGAAAAAAAAAATCATTTTTCCCCGCACATTACAACGCACCTGAAGCGCGTGGTAGGCGGTGCTCTTAAACATCGGTAGAGGTTGTGGTTTATCGCGGAAAAACTTGACTGTTTGCTGGATTTCAACGTACGTTCAGCTTATCAAAACATTACTGGCCTTCGCTTGTAAGTGAAACTGTTACCTTATTTGACTGAACCAATATAAATCACGCTCTTGTAAAATTTTGTGCCTGTTATTGGTCTGCAAACAGCTACGGAGTGTCAGGCGTATATTATTCAATCATACATACATGTTGCGAGAAACTACAGTGTTTTCAAGGATATGTTGGCACAAAATAATTTCGTGATATACCATTATCTCTACACGTCGGGGGGTTTCTTCGATAGGATTTCGATTTCCGTATTTGAGTAGCGAGTACTTGGGTGGAGTAATAGTCTTCTCTTGTAGAAGTCCTCACACCTGCAATATAGCAACCCTGTCAACAAGGGTCATTTGAACTATCATACTGTAACGGCTATCCCTGGTTCCTCTGTCTTACATGCAGGGAATCAGCGATTGTCATCCGTAGGACTGGGTCGTTGTCTAGGGGGGGGGGAATATTGGCAATCATCCACCCCCTTCCCAGGCCCAAACTTTAAAAAGTAGAAATGGTATAGTGTGTTCCTTTACTCCGCTCAATTTGAGGGTAAGGTGAGAGGGTTTTACGGTCTTTTAATAAGGCGAAGTGAGGTGAAGAGACAGCACAACATCCATGCCCCAGCCGGGATTCAAACCCAGGTCCTCTTGCACCGTTTACCGGCGCCTAACCGACTACACTGCAGAGGCCGGCCCTTTTTACTGATGAGCAAAGTGTGGAAAGTACAGTCAGTAATAAAATCGTAATGAGACAGCAGTCATTATGATTAATCACGTTTTTAACCCCATATTAGCCAAATAGTAGCACCAATCAGCGTGTTTGTTAGCTTTCCGTGTCACTTATTGTGATGAATTTGTCTTAATTCCTTCCTGATTAAAAGTTCGGCAATATTTAACTGACAATATTTCAATAGCGACGTAGCTAATTATTGTACATTTTTGTTATGACATGAGCATCGTATTAAAAAAAATTAAGCGTAACTATGAAATATTTAAGCTAATTTAAATTTTAGGATAAATTTATCTCTCACCAAATGATAAAAACTAAATAACTCCCAGTACCGATTTCATCCTATAATGCGCACGTAATAGTAAAATGTAATGTTTCTATAAAGAAACATTGCCGGTTATTTGTCACATCCTTCATTTAGTAAGCAAAAATGAATGTTATTAACAAAAGAGGTGACGCAGCCTCTTAAGGGGCCCGCCTGGTTGTCATAAAATCACACTGCAGCGTGTTTGAAGAAAAAGTTTTACACCGAAACTAATACACGTGTGTTCACGCCGTTTGTCTACGAAAAGAACACACACTTCAGGCGACTGCCCTTAAGTACTTTCAAGACAATACACGTATTAGAAATCCCCTTTTACGGCACGTCAAAATGGGTTAAAACGGGGTTTTCAGGCTGCTATAGCGGAAAATATAGTAGCCGAATACATGTGAAACTACTTAAGGGTAGTGCATTGGACTTTAGTAAAGTGATTTCGTAAATAAAACAATAGGGTCACCACTTAAAGTCCCATAGGAAATTAGTTTTTTCGCGAAGACTGCACACCTTAAGCGTAGAGACGACGCACCGTTGTATGGCCCATACGACGTCGCCCTTAGCACCATACCTCACTCACACAAACACATGTGCCACGAGGCGGACCCCTTAAAGCGGCTGGCACATGCAGAAGGCCGCGACTAAGGACGGCTACAACGCACTTCCTGCGCGGCATACAACGGGCGCACCACGGCGAGATAAATGTGCGCACCTGCCGGCAGGGCAGGTTCTCGGCCCCGCCACTTACCTCGCGCACGACCGTGAACCTGCGACCTTGAGTATCTTCCTCACGTGACCGCGAGCTGGAGGGGAGACTCTTGATGCGTCATATTTCACGTTAGTCCCTGCGACTCCACTACCAATGTAGTACCATAGCAATTACACTTTTAATTACATTTCGCTTAGTAAAAAAATATGGCTGTGTAAGTTGTTTAGGTTATGTTATTGTTTACAGACGAATCTCAAACATTCAGTAGTGAAGCATCAGTGGCGTATCGTGGTCGTGTTCCAAGGCATGCAATATAAGCTCCCACTATACGCTTTGAGCACGTGGACTCAATGTGTATACCTGTCATAGCCAATAAACATGTGTTGTGTGGACCGAGGTGTAACATATGTTCCTTGCCTCTTGTACGCTACTGGAAGATGAGTGTCTAATGGTTAGAGACCTGAAAAATTCGCGTTTTCTTTTAGGCACAAGCTAGAATTGCGACTGTAAGTTCGTGCCACGTTCGCAGTTGGCTCGTGCAAGTCGCTGAGCCAATAATACACAGTTAACTAAATGTAGGCCCATACCACTGTAACAGCGAGCAGCTAATGAAGAGGTGTTGTCTGCTTGAGTACACAGATATTCTTGGAGGCTAGCCTACAGGTCGATGAACCCGCGTATTTTCCCGTCTCTACTAATGGTCTCACAGTGTTGAGTATAGTCACTGCTTAGCACCGCATGCCTTGGAACACGAACACGATACGCCACTGAGCACCATATATATGGTTCGCAATAAATTGATCTCTTTTTAAATCCACTTTGTCTACATTGACAATTAAAAAATATTATTTACTCTGACTTAAGAAGTTAACTTTTGAATAAAATACAAACTATACGCTCAGACTGTTACTCAGATTCCTGAGTTCATACTAAACAGTAGAGCCACGATTTTGTCGCGAAAAGTATTTTGCCCCACTTTGTTTCAGTGTCTCCTGTGCACGTCGGCAGTTCTACTTCATGATTATTGGCAGCGTGTCTTTGTTCAAACACGTCTCTTATTTGACTGCACCAATCATAATAAGATTATTGTGACTCCGTACGTCTGTGATTTGCCAAGGCAAGTGAGAGTAAAATCATCCAATCACAAACGATGTAGCAAATCTCCAATCTGCAGATGTGCACATGACGCATTGGAACCAAATGTTGCAAAAATCTTTTCGCCATAAAATCGTGGCTCTACTAAACAGGCACAGGAAACTATACATTTTCTGAACTTAAAAAGTAACATGAGTTTTAGAAATGCTCATTTTATCCTGAACCGGCCTTAGTTAACATTGGCCAAGAAAATGGAGACACGCAATAACGGAAGAAGAATATCATCTGGACAGATTATATCGAAGCTAACACCTTAATTCTAGAGGTCACGGAACCAGTATTAAGGAGCGCCTAGTTGTAGGCTCATTGATTCCATATCCGATTCCCTATCTCTAAATCAGAGAGTACAGGTAGGCCTTTTGTTGGTGTTAAGTACCCGCCAAGTTTGAACAGTCTAGAAAACTGAACTACTTATGCTACTTATTGTAACGGTGGTGGGTCAATTACTTATAGTCTAAGCCACGAGTTAGTCGCGAAAATATTTTTGCACAATTTTATTTCAGTGTCTGACGTGCACATCGGCAGCTTTGCTTCATAGCTATTTACAGCGTGTCTTTGTTCAGACACGTCTACCATTTGACTGCACCAATTAGAATAAGATCATTGTGATACTGCCTGTCGAACCCCAAGACAAGTGAGAGTTAAATATGCGGGTCCCGTAAAAATCCATTACTTTATATTTTTGCCAAACAGATTACATGTCATCTCCCCAGATAAAAACCATTTAGTACACATAGGATTTGTATAAACACTCATCAAAGTATCAAAATAGATGTTGCGGTGTAGCAAAAAATTAAAAACTAAAAAAAAGTAATCAACTTGTAGAAATAAGATAATTCATACTGATACTAAATGACGTCAGCTACTTCAAGACGCCTTTGGGATTACAATGGAATTAATGTTTGTATACATTTTCTAATTTACTGAAAATGAGTAAATTTTTGCATAACTTTGAGTTGTGGGTGTTACTGAAATTTTCAAAACGAATTTTGTCAAACGTGTCATAAAATTCACCGAGACACTGAATTTCAGTTCCTGTTATTTTAAGTTTTTCTTTTATTATTATTTTGGCAGCCTACACTGCAACGACCATTTTGTGACTTTTATGATTGACTACGCAAAAAAAAAAAAAAAACATGGGGTATAATTTTTTTTTATTTGGGGAAATGAGATGTTTTGTGATGTGTACAAGTTGAACAGTGTTTGTCAACAATACGAAAAATGAATTTTTTTTGGTCCAACGCTCATAACAAAACATAGCTGTATGTACACAAAGGCATTGAAGCCAAATGGCTGAAAAATCTTTTGGCCACAAATTCGTGGCGATTTTTATAAACCTAACTCTTTTATGAATTAGTTATTACGTCACTGATAGAAAGCGAGTCTACAATATGGACAGGTAGATGTGGTGAGTTCAACGACCAACGTGCATTGATACATTGTCGTATGTACTCTAGCCTCAGTTGTGTGTACACTGACTGCTACTCCAGTGAGTCACCAGTTTCACACCAGAACAAGTAGCTCTGTATTTTTGTTCCTTACGCAGTCCACTACAGGTTTGTTATTCACATGGGAAACTTCAGGCCGTGTCTGTTAAACCTTGATAAAAAATAAACTGATATGTACACATCGCACTGTCAAAGTAATACGGCCATAACTCTGAAATTTTGGAAAATGAGTTACGGACATCGCTTGAAAAAGGATGCTTCAATCTTTTTAATATAAAAGTATCGTAACTATTCCTCGAATATTTACAGTTTAATAATAATGATTTGATGTATCCAAGGGTTAAACTTTTCCTCTCTGCGCAATAACATGACACCTAGTTAAGAAATGGCTCTGGTGTTGTTAAAGGTTTTTCTTGTGAGAGATTTTACATATTTTAATTTAAAAAAAATTCCATGCTAAATCTTTTAAAACGTATCCAATCACTGCCCTTACAAATAGCAAATTCTGACTTGTGGTTGTATTACTTTGACAGTGTGAAGTCTGTCTTGTGCTGAACGTTATTCGCGATAATTTTCGATCCTATCCCTACTCATGCTTACTAGAGATAGTCATATGACTGAGGTTGTTTGTCTAGTAAACTGAATTCCGAGGCACGCAGTTCGCGCGCAGTGGATGACGGGAGTGCCGTTAGCAGACAGCCTTCAGACTCACAAGCGCACATTCCACCGACATTCCACACAGCGCCGTTACCAAGGTCTCGATACCAACTATTAGCCAGAAAAAAAAACCAACTCTCGTCTTCAGCTGTGCAGTACCGTTACCGATATTCTGGAGAGAGATGGCGTGTAAAGCAAAGACGTTCTAGACTGTTACGCTGCTCTTTTGTTTCATGACCAAATTTGACGCTGACGTATTGCTGGAGGGGGGGGGGGTAAAATTTTTTTCAACAAAAATATTGGTATAGGGCATAACATGTTATGGACTGCAATATGGCACCGTCCAATTTGGTCACACATAGAGATAGACCGTCAGCATATTAGTAGAGACCGGAAAAATTCGTGGGTTCACTGAGTTGTAGGCTAGCTTCCAAGAATATATGTGAAATCGTACAGACAGCAGGTGTTTATTAGCTGCTCGCTGACACAGCGATATGGGCCTGTATTCAGTTACAGTTTTATTATTGGCGCAGCTACTTCCAGGAAGTGTCGAGTAAGTCAACGACCAATTGTGAATGTAATACATACCTAAAGTTGCTGGAACTCTAGCTTGAGACTAAATGAAAACGCGAATTTTTCAGGTCTCTACATATTAGTCTTGCACCCCTTGGTGTAAACACGGTTACTCAATTGAAAACTTTAGCATTTAACTTTACGGTATGGTTTCTTAGGGGTCATACCCAATGGCGTCGCCAAAACTACAGTCAAGCAGCCTTTACTTCACATTTTCGATAAACTGAAAATGTAAAGCCAAAATAAAGATGGCAAAGTAAAGTTGGCCGTTTGCAAAGAACCAACTGCTGTATGTATGTTATAATGGAAATTGTTTATTTCTGAGTATCGTTTTATTCTGCAGTGTACTTTCATAAAAAAATTTAAAGGCGTAACTTAAATGAACTCGGAAAACCTTGTAAATATAGTTAGAGAGAAATATTCGTAAATGAACTGTAAGTTTCGTCAATAAATGACGTTGCTTTTGTTCTGCAAAATATTACAATGAATGGATACTATTTTAATAACTGGGCTTATTTTTATGTATTTATGTGATATGCTCTTACGGTAAGTATGTATATATTGGTTGATATCACAATATTTCTGTTTAAAAAAAAATTCTCAATCGTTTTTCAACTGCCGTTGCTTTAAGTTTACGTTTGTGTTGTCTACTGACTAAATACTGAGAGTAACGGAAACGTAGAGTCAAATGTTAAAGTATCCAATTGTGTATAACCGATAATAATGGCTCTAAATATAATGCCACAATTTCTGATGCAAGAGTCACTGTCCCGTCTCCTTTACAATTAGTCACATGGTGTTTGCATTCATAAGTGAGCCACGCTTATTTTTGGTGAAAATAATTTTGCTCCAATTTGTTTCAGTGTCTTGCGTGTATATCTAACACTGCTCTGCTTTGTGGTTATTGGAAGTGTGGATTTGTGCACAGTTGTGTTCCATTTGGCTCTACTAAGATTATCGTAATTCTACTACAGGTTAGAAAGAAAATGTGTTTCCTTGTGGGATAGTTTGGCACAGGGAAACATTTCTGCCGCTATTTTCGCTGCTATTGGTAAGGGACCAGAAAAATACGAAATTGTTGTTATTAAATTTAAGTAGGCTGGGAATTTCCTAGCATATTTAAATTTTATTTTACTACAGTTTACAACAGTTACAAGTTGGAAATGACAGAAGTAATTTAACTATATTTTAAAGTAAAAATAAACAAATTTCTGGTTTTAAATTATCAACTTTACGTAACTTAAAATTAAGGTAAGCTCTGTGATTGGTTAGTTTGCACCTATTATCGATATCAGCGCTCAATCGGCAGAAATTTTCGCTGTGACAAACTTTTAACGTTGATCTTTCTAACCTCTAATAGAATTAACCTTGACCCTACCAGTCATAATAATGTTACCACGACACCGCACGCCTGTGGCTTGCGGATAGAATTTCTCAGACGCTGAGAAATAAATATGTCATATTATTTAACATTAAATAGAGCTGTAGATTTATACGTAAGACCTTAAAACAAGTCGGTACATATTTTGTTTTTCACCAAAAATCATTAGGTCAATAAGACTCTATACTACAATAAGTATTAATTAGGAATAGTGAAAGTGAAATGTTTCGAGTCCAGTGACATTCACGTTATAATCCACCGTCCTGTGTATATTCAAGCCCCGACCATTAATAAATCCAGGAACTGCTATTCACTGGAACAACAGACAATGAATGAATAGACCGGGCTAGAAGTACACTATTCTAACTTGTAGGTCATACTTAGAGCACACGATTTTTCGCGGACATTATTCTGTAACAGTTTGTTTCAACGCCTTATGTGCACATATGAAGTTCTGCTTCATGGTTTTTGACAGAATGTATTATTGCACAGACGTGGCTCATTTGACTGTGCCAACAGGAACAAGGTTACTGCGACACCACACTTATGTGATTTACGGGTAGAACCTTAGACTTTGAGAGTTTAAAAAAGCCAATCACTGGCCATGAAGCAGGGCTGTATATGTGCACATGAGGCATTGAAACAAACTTTTGCAGAATTCTTTTCGCGGAAAATCGTGGGCTCTAGTCATAGATAGGGACGTGCAAAATTCGCGTTATTTTCTGACAACTGACTGGACTGCAAGTGACTATAGGATTGTTCGACGTCTCCCGCTGGCCGATATTGTCGTGACTTGCCGCGGATAATATTTACACGGTAGAGAGGCCAATCTCTGTAAAGACTTAACACACGTCAATGACAACATATACGAGTACGTGGCCAATTGAATCGCAGATTATTCTCTGTTACGTATAGGAAAGTGAAGTTTAGTCTGCTACCAAATGATAACGCGAATTTTGCATGTCTCTAGTCATAGAACTCGTAAATTTTTCCTTTTCCGAATTATAGAGACCTGCGGAATTTGCATTATTGTTTGGCAACAGACAAAGCTTCACTTCCTGGTAAGTACTGAAAACAATCTGTGATAACATTGGCCTCAAACTTATACGTGAAGTGATTTACATGTGTGCTCACTTTACAGGATGTTGGCCATTCTATCGTTGGATCATTTCATTATTGGTCAGAAACATTCCCTGGGGCAGACTAGTCTGCTAGCATATAACGCAAATTTACAAGCCCCTAATGATACTATAACTAGAGCCACGATTTTGTCGCGAAAATATTTTTGCCCCACTTTGTTTCAGTGTCTCGTGTGCACATCGGCAGTTCTACTTCATGGTTATTGGCAGCATGTCTTTGTTCAGACACGTCTCTCATTTGACTGCACCAATCATAATAAGATTATTGTGACTCCGTACGTCTCTAATTTGCCAAGGCAAGTGAGAGTAAAATCATCCAATCACAAACGATATAGCAGATCTGCAGATGTGCACACGACGCACTGGAACCAAATTTTGCAAAACTCTTTTCGCCATAAAATCGTGGCTTTAACTATAACCATTGTTTTCAATTAATTTTATGCCCATACTTAGTTATTCCGATCACTCGAATATAAATAAAACATATATTTATAATATTTTTATTTTACTGCTTATTTAATATATTGGACACATTTATGCGAGATTCTTTTCATCAAAATTTACTTGCCCAAGTAATTGAATTAGGTAAGTATTTGATCGTGTAAAAATGCTTTTACATTTTTCATGGTTTTAACATCAACCACTAAAAATAGTTGAGTATTTGAAGTCTCCCCAGACGTATCGTTGGTAACTTGTTGCTTGCTCGTTAGTCATATAACTCCTTAAATGTCTCTTTTTCGAGCATTTATCACTAAATCAATAAATAGGGACCTGAAAAATTCGCACGAGCTAGATTTGATACAGTTGTAAGTTTGTGTGCCTTTCGCAATTGGCGGTTGACTTATTTGTACAGCCACTAATTTTTGGTAAAAAGAATTTTACAGCAACTTGTTTCGATATCTGCAGCTCTGCTTCATGGTCAGTGATATGATGTTTTAACTCTCAGTGTCTCGAGGTTCTAACCGCTAGTCGCAGACGTGTGGTGTCGCAGTAACCTTGTTCTGATTGACACAGCCAACTAGAGCCACGTCTTATCAACTAGAGCCGCGATTTTGTCGCGAAAACAATTTTGATAGATTTTGTTTCAATGCCTTACGTGTATTTCGGCAGCTCTGCTTCTTGGTTGTTGGCAGCGTTTCTTAACTCATACACGTACCTCATTTGACAGAATAATGCTATTGTGACACCATGCAGACGTCTGTAATTCGCTAGTAGATCCATAATACAAGTGAGAGTTAAAACATCCAATCACTGATGACGAAGCAGAACTGCATACATACGCTTAGTGAGCCTCCCAAGATGGGCTGTGTTTGTGTGTGTGTGTGTGTGTGTGTGTGTGGGGCAGGAGCGGTAAGAGTGCCACTAACTGAAGTATGTAATGCTAATGCATTATCGCCTCTCAGCGCAAGCTACTCAGCTGGCGTGCAGTACTTCACTATTATGTACTTCACTGTTATCCTTTACCCTAAGGGACTATAAGCGGTAACCACAATATTATATTTATGTGCAGCGTAGTTTAAAGTCTAACGCTTGTTTCTGTTGTGTTTTTCGAATCCGGTTGTTAATTCTCCATGTACGGCAATTTGGAATACTCATTTTTGGCCATTTTGAGGGGCCCGAAAATGATGCCGAATTTTTAAAACTATAGCGATATAGTTTGATGTTTGTGTTCTTTTTGTAGATATGCAAATATAATTTGTGTTAAATAGTTTCGTCAAAAAAAGAATAAATGTAACTCTCTGCAACGCATTTTAAGCGCAGGAAGGAAGCATTGAAACCAAAATGGTGCAAAAATATCATCACCTCAAAATCGTGGTTCTACTCACAAACTCACTCTACTGTGAAGCAGAGCTGGACATGTGTAAGTAAAGCATTGAAACGAGTTAGTGCAATATTATTTTCACAAGAAATCGGTGGCTCTACTTACTGAACACTCCCTGAAGGCCACTGAGGCAATAACAAAGAAGCTACTTATTGTAGGTCCAGTAAACTTGCAACATTTTCCTGTTTCAAGCAAGAATCGTTGTACCTTTAGTCCCATCGTCTGAGAATGGATACCATAACATTTCATGCAAACATTTTTTTTTGTTTGAAGAATATTGCTTATGAACCGGTTAAATACCATCGACTGCTGAAGCGACAGAAGTTAATTGCAATTTTCAAGGAACTTTGTTTTATATTGCTTAGTAAATAACTATGAAAAATTAATGCTGCAAAACATTTATTTTGCCTTGTATGCGGCTTGGTAGAGTGTCATTTTATATTTGCAACTGGCTGTTGAGCAAAAAAAAAAAAAAAAAAAAAAATGAAGACGACACTATAAAGCGTGAAACGTGACGCTGTATTGTTTATCATTCCGGCGCTGTAGTAAGCAAGAAAAATATGATGAAGTCAAATGAACAGTTCAGCAAACAATTAGACGTAATGTACAGAGATGAAATACACAGTCAGCAGGTGTACCAACGCTCAAATTAGGCCTAGACAGGGCATAGCCAGGATTTGTGTGTTATTGAAGGAGTGGGGTTATCCTGAGAATGTTATAAATGAACACCGACCACGCCTTTAAGTGGGTGAGGGGGGGGGGGATGCCGGCGAATTTAAATTTGTAAAATAGTGCTGTTTTAGCAGTTTTTGTAATGAACCATTAAATTATCTACTATCGTAAAAATATTAAAAAATTTTTAACATGACAATTGTTTGTGGCTTGGTGGGTGGGGGGAGGTTAAAACATCGAGTGGCTTCGATTTTCATGTTAACGATAGGAAATATCGTGTGAGAAAATGTGTATTCTGAATGTAGTATCGTTATGGTGCGACGGTCGCTCGGGCAAGTTCGGGATTTTTATTCTGTACCCAGTACGGCAACATAACAGAAAAATAGCTGCTGTTATATAACTTATGTTTTGGGGTAAAGTGTATATTTTTCGAGGAAAATATATCCTGTGTTGGAAAAATATATGTATAGTAGAAACACATGTTCAGAATTCAATGCTGTAACTGTGGGAACACTGCATCGATACTGCTTTTCGATGGTAATGGTCATAGAGTAAGTAATGGTGGACAATGGAGTATATGCTATAACCACGGTCGTAGAAGAACAGGTCTGGACACTCGCCTATCTACCAGTGTATTTTGCTTGACCCCCTTGTTGTTTGGCTGTAGTTCGTCAAGTTACCGAGAATGTTTAACGTTTTAGCGCTGTAATCCGGGTGATCGGACTCAAACTCCGCCCACTTTTTTTTCCATTGTTAACATTATAAAGTAAGTAAAGATTTCTGGAGCCATGATTTAAAATTTTGAACGAAGGAAGTATTTCATAAATTTATAAAAAAATACGTTTTGATAAATTGTTAACCTTAGTGGGAGGGAAGTGGGCGTAGTTTGTGCCCGACCGCTCAGATTGCAGCGCCAAAAATGTATCGCATTATCGGTAACTTGGTGAACTGCAGCCAAACAACAAGGGGGTCAAGTTTCCAGGCGAGTGTCCAGGCCTGTTCTTCTACGGCCGTGGTTATAACTCACGAATTTGCGTCCGTGTAGAATTTAATGGATATGGGGTAAGGTAGATTACTAAATACAATTTATGTTACTTGCGGTGACAATATTACTATCACAGATAATGTAATATTTGAAAAAAAAAAGTTTCATATATATTATCGTTAAAGGAACACGTGAAGCGTAGCACTCGTCACTACAATTTTTTTTTTAATTTTTAATTTTTGTTTTATTTATTCACAGCATGTCCTAAACTTTTGGGATAATTAATTTGTTTCTATTATTTACATAACTATGGCTGCAGTGATAGGGCGTTTTTCAGTTTCACAGCTGCCTGTGCGCAGCAATTATGTGTGTGTGTCTATATATGTTAAAAGGGCGTTTGGTAACATCTGAAGGGCTGTTTTTATAAAGTACGGTAAAGTTACATTGGTTTACAGAAACAAATAACCACAACAATCCTCTCCGGTCATATAGGCCTAGCAAAAAAACAAATTTCAACCTCTCAAAAAACTCCAACCGCGCATGCTACCACGAAGCTATACGAGCGGACGTTACCTCAGTACACTTTGTCTACATATTTTGCTGTGAAAGTATCAAATATTTTTTTTTTTTTGCTTGCAAGAATTGCCGTCAGATACATAACATGTTTTGTACATTAGTAACAAAATAGTTTTTGAACATATCATATTTATATCATCCAAAATTAGCATGAAGGCAACTTGGCACGTGTTTGCAGCGGAATGCTTGCCGACTTGTTTTAGCTTCTTTGTAAGCAAGTTGCTTATGAAGGTATATTTTGTCAAAAAAATATTTTAAGTGCAAACATGAATACACATCATCAAACTATGTTCACATATCGCCCAAATTTTACGCTGTTTCGACTGTATTTGCTCATCTCACGAAACGAGAGCCGGTAACAATAGACGGCGTAGAATATGACGTCACTCAAAAACTTAAGAATATGAGACTGTCGAGATCAAATGAGAATCGATAAGTAGCGACATATTTTATCGTTACGTTAAGGGCGTTCCAGTGGGGAAAAATTCATAATTTTATATTTGTATAAAATAGTGTTAGTTTTGTAGACATTACTTAAGAGTACATTTACCTCTAACGAAAAAAAATTAGCTCAGCCAGTTTTCCCGTAATGTCACTTCAAAGTCAAAATTTGCATAATTTTACTTCATACAAAACTTGAAAACCTGTAAATATAATGAAATGGAAAAAATCTCATCAAAATTACACGTCGCCGTCGACGGCTTGAAGCATATACAAACCCATTATAAAATATTTTTGTGTTTAAAATAAATTTCTAAAAGTACCAAAAAAAATTTCAAATTTTGAAATTTTTTATTTCACATAAATATTTTTGTAACGGGTTTTAAATGCTACAAGCCATATACCAGGACATGCGGTTTTGATGTGATTTTTTTCATTTCATTATGTTATCTGGTTTTCAAGTTTTGTATGAAGTAAAAACACGCAAATTTTGACTTTGAAGCGCCATTACGGGAAAACTATATGAGCTAATTTTTTTCCGTTAGAAGTATGTGTACTCTCAAGTAATGTGTACAAAACTAAAACTATTTCATACAAGTATAAAATTATGTTTTTCCCCCACTTGAACAACCTTAAAGAATAAGCTCCCAGATTCCTCGCTACCCACCAAGGCAATCAGGGTCGGGTCAGGGATTTTCACACGTGAGAATCGTGCAGGACGATGCCGCTGGTCGGCGGGCGGGTTTTCTCGGCAATCTCCCGTTTTCCCCGCACTTCTCATTCCTGCGCGTATCCATTGTAGAGCTCAATTTCATGTCATCCTCCTGGGCAATCAGATTTCCGCCGGGATTGGAAGGAGCGTTATCTCCCTCTGTCAGTGGTATTCAACTACCCTGTCGAAATATTATAAGGTATAACGGTTATGGTGAGCCTTGGCCGTACGGGACTGAGCGGAAAGTGGCATCTTCCCCGGTACAGAGATCTGTACGTTGTATCCTGTAATACCTCAGGGTTCAGGCACAGGAGAGCGTTACTCGCCACACATGCGGCAGCGATGCCGAACACGTGGGCAATCTGATGCCTTCGGGCGCCCAGTCGTAAATATGTATATCCTGGGCCCTCGGGTGCTTTCCCCATACGATAGTTGTTATTTTTATTATTACGATTAATATACACCTGTTTTGTGTTTTCACTTAATACCTATTATTATCATAGTAAGATGAAACTTAATGGCCTGTAATGGCAACTCGTCCTCTTGTGAAGCAAAAATCTGCTCCGCAGCCAAATAGGCCTACATTACGTGTTTATTATTCTGTCAAAGTATGTTTTCCTTCACCATATTTTCTTTCATCTGAATAAAAGGCACAACATTTTGGTGTCATAAAGGGCTCACTTAAAACTCAATATTCTAAGTAAATGTTTATTCGCAATTTTTACAAAAATAGAGTTACGGCAAAATCTATTATTTTTTTGTAAATGCAATCCCATTTTGAACTTCTGCTGGAACGCTATCTACTAGCAATTGATAAAGAACAACGTGAGACGTTTACACTACACTTGCGCTGTCTGTCGTTCACATTTGTAAATATTACATGGCTACATCTAGCCATATGAGAGCTGTATCTAGCTATACTACGAAGTACGAACATCGAGCGCTCGTACACAATCCTCTCCCCTCCTTTTACATTCATCCGTCGGAAAGGTTAAAGGTATAATTACACAGTTGCTACAGTCTGTGGGAAGACACGCTTGTGGAGAGGAGAGTACACACCTCCTGCAGGTTGATCATACAATTAACAGGAATGTGTTGTTTACAAGTTTGCTACAAGATATTCAAGGCCAAGCGTGTTTCCCCGCCTTCAGTCATATGCGCTGATGGCCAAGGGCGTTAGGCAAGGCACTGCAAGTCACCGCTGATGGCGTCGTTGTCAGTGCGGAATGCGGCCGACATTTCATCGCCGCCTTTTTCACTACATAGCCGTTACTCTCAACACACTGAAGAGTACACGTATTTTGTTGGAGAGGAGCCTAGTTAGAAGTGTGCAGCACTACATGAGCAGCCAATACCATTAGGCTCTGTGTTCCCAGTTACCACCGTCCAGTTGGTGCACTCCACATCTGGCACACTCCTGAAGCGTACGACGTTCATTTTTATTTATTTATTTTGTCTTTATTTACATTGGGCGCAGTTAAGGCAATCTCTGCCTTCTCTTCCACTGAACCCGGTATACATGAGCATATAGCAAAAACACAATAATTACTTTAAGTTTACATACAAACTAATAATAGACAAATTTCCTCATTTGTCACGAAAACACAACAAATCTTGTTACAAAATTGTCACACAAATTTTTTAAGTTTAGATATTACTATACAATTTGTTATTTGATTTTCTTGTAAATCATCAAATTTCTATTTCAAAGCTTTTAAGGTTTAATAGGACATTGTTTTAATTTTATTACGTGTGAAGATTTCTAAGATAAATAAGTTTTAGTTGATTTTTAAAAAAATCTACAGTTTTAGATTAAATAAATTCATATAGCAAGATTCAATAACTGAAATACACGACATTAACTTGCATTACAAATTATAACTTAAATACTGGGGCAACGTTACAATTAGAACACTAGTTACACATACACACACATTACTAGTAGTACCACGATTTTATGGCGTAAAGATTTTTGTATTAATTCGTTTCAAGTTCTTATGTGCACATCTGCACGTGTGCTTCATGGTCAGTGATAGGATGATTTAACTCTCACTTGTATTGGATTTCTACTTGCAAATCACAGACGTATAGTGTCACAATAGTCTTACTCTGGTTGCTGCAGTTACGGCCTCGCTCGTTAGTTTTGCAGGGTTTTCGAAAATATTTTTTTTACGCAAATTAATACATATATCAGAAATTCATTCTTACAGTTTTAACACTTATATCGTTTGTATATGAATTTTTCTGTTGCGGTACACCAAATGGATTTTTAGATTTTTGCCCCTGATATAACTGTCAAAATAAGCCAAAATGAAGCAAAAAATATATATTTTTTTTGCTAGCAAACGGTAACTTACATTATTTTTAAAAACGCTGTTGGAAAATTGTGTATCATATGACTGTACACAGTCTCAAATTTTTTTCCAAGTATTTGGTTAAGAAATATTCGAGTTATTTGAAGTAGTTTGAAATAAATAGAAGACCATGGTATATAAGGGAAAGATGGCGGCTGAGTGAAAGCACGCGTGTGGAGCTCCTGTTAAAAGTGTCTCTGAAGGTGTTCTTTTTAACGGCAAACAAACAGTAAACTATTTCTTCTAACAGTATAAGTGACAGGTGAAGTGATACGCGTATATCTCTCAAATTATTTGATAAATTGAATAACTAAGCGAAGTAAATAGTGACGCGCACTTCCACAGACCAACATGAAGCCAGAAGAAAAGAAAGTGTCTGCAGCCAGGGGTGGACAGAGCGAAGATTTAGCATCAACAATACGGAAAACCGTAGAAGAAACTCTCGGTAGTAGTGATATAGTGAAACAAATTGCCGAAGCTGTTACGGACATAGTAACGAAAAAAGTGATTGAACGCCTTGAAGCCAACATTGGCTTTAATACAAACGCGCGTGAAGTGTTAAAGAAACAATACTCTGATCTAGAGGCAGAAATCAACCGTCTGAAATGTGAGTGCACAAAAAAAGACGACGACCTCGAACAATACCAAAGGCGTAACAGCTTACGAATATTTGGTATAACAGAGAAAGAGAAGGAGAATACGGACGAGTTAGTGGTGCGCCTTGCAAAACAGATTGGAGTAGACATTAG
>PNEQ01058129.1:0-20997 GCA_003012365.1 Medauroidea extradentata | reverse complement strand
TAGGGCTCAGTGGCGGCTCGTTTGTTGTTGCCAGGTGGGGTTCAGTGGCGGCTCGTGTGTTGTTGCGAGGTGGGGTTGCAAATAGTCGGAACTGTACACTTTTGATGAACGCGCCCTATACCAACGACCATGAAATATTTGCCGGCTACTAGAATTGTTGTGACCACTCAGTAGTAAGGGGCACCTGCACATCAGCGTGTCAGTGGCTGTAGAGTCAACCAGCGCACAACCACAGACTAAATATTAATACAGACGTGAAATGACGTGGCGGCTCTTTTGATACAAGCGAACTTCGCCGCTTATTGTCTGCCCGAGTTTGTTAATACAAGTCCCGTGTCTGTTTGGCTTCTGCATGTTACGGCAGGTTTCCAATTGGTCTGACTACCGGTTAGTTGGTTAACCGCCTTACGCTGATTGGCCATAGGCCTATCCGCCATTTTGCTGGCGTGTGCGACTGAGTTCGCTGTCCTACGGGCTATTTCACTTCTGTATTCCTAAATATTCTGCGGCACAGCCCTGAACAGCTCTTGGCAACTGCAGCCCTGTCTGCATGGCAACAACCCACGAGCCGCCACTGCGCACAATGCGTAATGCGTGCCGTGCGGTTACATACGACTAGCCCTAGTATATAGTTGCCAATAATTGTTGCAATGGCATCCCTCAGTGATGTCATCCAGCCCGTGCGCTACGCACTGTACGTAAGGACCTGAAAAATTCGCGTTTTCTTTTGGACACAAAAATAATGCAAACTATGAGTTTGTGCCAATTTCTCAATTGGCTCTTGCTTTATTTAATAATCATAAAGAAGCAAGTAAATGTAGTCCAAATCGTGTTGTTTCGCCGTGTCAGCACGCAGCTAACAAACAGCTGTTGTCTGCTTGAGCACGTAGCTATTCTTGGAGGCTAGATTACAGGTCGTCGAACACGCGAATTTGTCAGGTCTCTAACTGTACGTCATGTAATGTGGACTATGATACAGCAACGGTGCAATTTCGGACCTATGTACATATAACGTATTGTGTTCCTCAAGATGTGAGTATTGTCACCCCAAAATATTGACGTGAAATTTTGCAACGTCCTGTATAAGTAGAAATGATTAGTACGAACAGGAAAATTTCGCAAATTCTATTACCCACATGCTATAAATCCATTGTCCTATGCATACTCAAGTCCCGTTTATTTGTTCGTTAGTAGCAGCTAGTGGACACATGTTCGGAGCTTGAGTATGCACATCATGGTTGATTCTAGCATGCAGGTCATTGAATTCGCGAAATTTTCCTGCCCCTAACGATTAGGCCATGAACTTTTCGGGAAAATAATGTTGTCCCAGTTGGTTTCAATGCCTTATGTGCACATATACAGTTCTGATATATAGTCAGTGATTGGATGCTTAAACGCTCATGTGTCTTGGGGGTTCTACCTGTATATAACATACATGTGGTGTCGCAGTAAACTTACTGTGGTTGGCACAGTCTAATGAGAGACACCGCTTCACAGACATGTTGACAATAACTATGGAGCAGAATTGCAGAAGTGCACGTAAGGCTCTTAAACAAACCGGGGCAAAATTCTTGTCGCGAAATGTCCATGGCCCTAGAAATGGTGGTTAGTGGCAGGAAGTTTTCGCGACAAAATTTTGCACCACTTTGTTTGAGTGCCTTACGTGCACATCTGTAGCTCTACTTGTGGCCAATGATTATATGTTTAAACTCCCAGCGCCTTGGGGTATTTTTTCCCGCAAATCACAGACGTCTGGTGTCGCAGTAAACGTTCTTCTGACTGTACAGAGTCAATTTGCATTTGACTGTGCCAAGAATACGCAGCCAATAACTATAAACTAGAGCTGTCGATGTGCGGCGCGCAAGGCACTCAAAGTGATGTATAATTACTGTTGCGAAAACTCCGGGCTCTAATGATGGCTTATCGCAGGAAAACTTGACTATTTGCTGGGTTTCGACGTACGTTCAGCTTATGAAAAGATAACAGGCTTTCGCTTGTACGTATAGCTGTTGCCCTATTTGACTAAACCAATAAAAATCCCGCTATTGTAATATTTGATGCATATTATTGGTCTGCTGATGCTACGTTGTGTCAGAAGTATATCATCCAATACTTATAGTTGGTGGAAAATCGCGAGAATGTTTTCTGCCAAAATATTCAGCAAATCAGTGTAGCGTCCTGCGTCATGTATTGTTAGCACAGTCTAGTTGTTTACTGACGAATCTCAGACGTCCAGTAGTAGTGCACCAGAGTTATCATTGACCCAGTCAAAAAGGGACTCGCCAGTAACGAAATAAAAGCCCCAGAAATGAATACATTACATTGAAGTCTAGCAAACAAGTCAACTTTTCCCGCGATAATTCACTTTCTCTACCAATCATACATGTTGTAAGAAACCATAGTGTTTTCAAGGGTACGTTGGCACAAAATATCTTCGCGACGTACCGTCACCTCTATGTATAAGCATAAGGTACCGCCTATCTCCCACCACGCAAGGCAACATTTTAAGTGATCGGTACTTCATAAGAATGAATCTTCACACCCAACGACTGATAATTTTTTTTGTGACATGGGAATAACAGTAACAGCTTAAAGGAAAAATAAATAAATGTAGGGCACAACATTTCATCAACAGCGAGGTCATAGAGTGGAACGAGCGGATTAGACAGGACGAACTGAGTGAAGCAGCCATGGCATGTAGAGAGGGACCATACCAGCACTAACCTGGGGTTATTTCAGAAAAAATTTAAAACAGAAACCAGAAATGGCCGGGCCGGGAATCAAGCTCGGGACCTTCTGAACGTGACTGTGAGGTGTTACCCAGGTCGTTATTAGTGGAACCACACTTTCTGTGGCCGCCAATACGTCCACCTTGACATAAACTGTATACGCCCTAAAGCACTTTTTCTTGTTAAAAAAAAAAAAAAAACATTTTTTCAATTGTTGTCACATTGGTTTTTTCAGACTTCAGGAGAAATATAGAATGTTTAGAAAACAATTTTATTACTAATTTATGATATATTTTTAGATTCACAATAATCATACATACTGTACTTGCATGTCCAAATAAAAAAAGGAACACAATGAAATTTTTCCTTCGGTATATTTGTACTGTAACAAAAATAATCTTGCTAAATAGTTTCCACATAAATATTTTATAAATATAGAAACAAGTTTCATCGCATGTGTCACGCCGTAGCATAGAGGGTGGAAGAGTTGGAAGTAAACAAAATAGGAATGGGGCAATACAGGGAGAAACACGAGGTGATTTAGTCTTCGTGAATACTGCATGACGGTCGAGCCGTGCAGGGTAAGCAGCGACTGAAATATTCAGTGATACAGTCCAGACTTCTTCCATAGCCCTCACACCCTTGCCAAGTCTTCGCCCCTCCAACTACCAAGTATTCCCCTCTCCCCAAGCAGTCGATTCCATTCCTCGACTTGACATTCCGTTCCCGTGCTTTCCAAGCACACGAGGGAGAACTTGGTGTAGTCGCGACACCACCTGCCACATGCTCGCTGAGTGTAGGCACCGTTACCGTGCCACGCCTGGGCGCAGGGAAACACCAGCAAGTTCCAGCGATCAGGAAAGTGCGTACTTGTCGTTACGTTCCCGTGCTCGCTCAGTGTACCTTGGTGTTTATTTATTCCGTATATAAATGTAGGTCTACTTCCTTATTAGCAATACCCATGTGAAAATGTTTGTAGGTTATGTTTATAGATGATGGTATATCGCGAAAATGTTATGTGCCAACATATCCTTGAAAACGTTGTAGTTAATTGCAACACAATGATTCGGCGATATACTTATGACACAACGTAGCTGTCTGCAGACCAATAACAGGCATCAAATATTACGATATCGGGATTCTTACTGTCTCAGTCAAATAGGGCGATAG
Organism: Medauroidea extradentata; assembly: GCA_003012365.1. Lineage (NCBI taxonomy): Eukaryota > Metazoa > Arthropoda > Insecta > Phasmatodea > Phasmatidae > Medauroidea > Medauroidea extradentata. The sequence goes on along the minus strand of PNEQ01058129.1, from coordinate 17,098 downwards.
CTCCAAGTACAAGCTAAAGCCAGTAACCTTCTGGTAAGCTGAAGGTGTGTTGAATTCCAACAAACAGTCAAATTTTCCCGCGATAAACCATCATCCCTAGTTATGTTACATACCTGTGTCCCATACGGCCATTCATAATTCTGTATGATTAGTTATAAACCTGTGCTGGAAATTTACCTACATTAGTGTAGGTGATGAATATCACTCAATTAAACTTACGCAAATTATTTATTTTATTCCTTTGAATAAGTTGTTAACAGATTAATATAAATAAATGCAGATAGTAATCTCCCTTAGTTGCAGGTTATGAAACATGGCAATTGAAGGATTTGTTAAATATTTTCTTATTGATGTCGAAAAATTATGCAGGTTGTTTTACAAACTGTTGCGGTTAAGTTACACATGTAGGTTTGTACATTCTGTGTGAATGTTTTGATTTTCAAGGATCATTCTATTCCAGCTACGGACCAACTGCTAGTAACTTTAAATATTTTATGCCTGAGATGGATATTGCATAACTTTGAATGATTTCTCTGGATTGCAAAACAATACAGTACACCAGGCGAAACGCTTACAAGTTGTCAGATATGAAAAGGGGGGGAGGGGGAGGTCGCAGTTGTGAGATAAACACGAAGGAGATAAGAATCTACACTCCGCAGCCGACACGTACTAAAGGGCTGTTTCTTTTTATTAGGCTGCGTCTCTCCCTTTCTCCCCTCCATTAGTTCGAAGGTGTGCTGGAGGATTTTTAGCTCAAGGCCAAAGTTTTGCTGAAGACGAAGGATATCGTCATCTTTGTGGCATCACGTATGCTGCCAAATAACCCCCTCCAGTCCTCTCTCACAACCTCATTTTACACTTACACAGAGACAAGATGAAATTGTCGTACGTGAATCCTGTCTTCCTTCTTTTCCTTTGCAGAACACATCTTTCCTGCCTCCGAAATATGTTACTAGTAAGTGCACTTCTCCACACATTACTGCTTACAAAGACGAGATTCTGTTTTCCATTTGTTTTACTAAACAAGCGTTTCAGCGGTGATAATGTATCAGAAAGTTATTTTACGAAACTTTCTTCTTCTAGTTCATTATTTATGTTGTAATGATAAGACGTAGAATTTGTTTCGCAGACATTACTTGGGTGGATGCGAGGAAATAATGCACTAACTAAAACGTTCACGACAAATAAAGCTAATTCAGGGAAAGCATAGACATAACCTCTAAATCATTAGTTTCGTACACGTCCCTTGAAGCAATGTTCAATTTGAAAGTATAATTTAACAAAACATTCCTGGCCACAAAAGAATGTGTGATATATAATAGTAAATATTTAGAAAAGGTTTATCAATAAATTAATACACATTATAACACAACATTGTTTAAAAAAGAAAATCTTTATCTTATGTACCTCCTCTGAAGCTAGTTTCTATGATACCCACATACTTTTCTGCTAGAGATGCCAATAATTGTGTTTCTGAAGCATTAAAGTTGTCAACACACGGTAGCTTATTTTCGTCCATGATACAAATTTCACCGCTAACGAGCACCACAAAACCATTATTCCGTTGTGAAGAACCTTCCCGACACTTTCAACACTCGCGAATACAAATCAGTGAGGTTTGGTAATTCAGGAATGATCTGTGAAGTGTTTCCTGACGCGGACAGCAGGAAGAGTGACGCTGTCACGGCGGGCTACAGCGACCTAGAGACAAGAAGACAGACGAAGAGCGAGATATTATAGGTCACTGCCATTAACGGCGTCAGGATCGACCCTAGTGACACGACGTTAATTTGACAGGCAATGCGACACGGCAGGAAATAGATCGCCTACGGCGAGGACACTGAGAGGAGAATTTTCGTTACGTACAGCGAAGTCAGCGAGTGAATGGACAGCGAGGTCATCAGAGATGGTCACACACAACTTGTCACAATGACAGGAAATGGGAGAGGGATTTACCACATGGTACTTGTTAAAGAACCAGCCCAGCATTCGAACGTAGGGATACGAGAAACCATGTATTACCCAAATCAGGTTTAACGGCACCGGGAATCAAACCTGGGTCTTTTCGAATGCGAGACCAATGTGTTACTAATGTGCCACCTCGCACGGTCTGTCTGAGGAGAAGCCTCGTCAACTTGGCGTCAGTCTGACAGTAATGACAAATGAGCTAGCCGAGATGCGATTTACAAGACCTGTCTCCATCGACCAACGTAAATCCGTAAAGGTTCTGCATCTTTCGAGGCTTAACTGTGCTAGGTGCACATCTCGTATTAGCGCTTTCAAAACGCTGTTAAAGCTCGGAATCAGTCGCCATACTCAATTATTTTATTTTTCACTCTTGTGAAGTTCTGAGAAGAAAAATGTGAATTTTTCTGTTATAATATTAAATATATTTACCTTAGAATAAAACCATCGCAGTTGAATTTCAAACGTATATTTAATCAGCAGTCTGTGCCATACTGGTCGCCTACTAGGATATTTCTTGAGTCTGAGAGCCAGGAGCAAGATAGCGACAAGGGCGACGCCAGCACGCATACAAACTGCCTTATCGCCCTTATGGTCAAGTCAGTGAACCGGCGTGCAGGCTTCCCCCGTCGGTGACTCACCTGAACGTGACTAAGTGGCAAATCTATATTATATTGGACGCGACTACGCCACAAATATCAGTGGACGTCTTTATCGCAGTTAGATTTGAATCTAGCGGCTGCGTCGGGAATCGAACCAGCATCGCCTTGGTGGGTGGCTACGCCAACTGCTACCCTAGATAACCATGATAAGGCAAGAACATACTTGGACATCCAACAACAACGCACGCAAGTCACATCATGGTCATTCCTCCTCCTTTAGGACCTAACAGCCCTGCTTATATTTATTTTAAGTGACCTTTACGTCTCGTTGACAGCGAGGTCATTACAGACGGTTACTCGCAACTTTACGCAAGGACAAGAAATGCGAGAGGGACCGACCCTGGCCTACAAGAAAACATCTCTGAATTCATACGGAGCTATTTCGGGAAACCAAGGATACCAGAAATCAGGACAGCCGGAGTCGGGATTCAAACCCAAATCCTCCTGGATGCGAGTCCTACGTGTTAACGTGCTGCATCTCGCTCTGTGCCTGAATTACAGCTTGCATTTATAGTTGTACCTAATGCTGTTCAAATAACATCAGTTGACATTCTTCTCAAATAAAAAACTATACATTAGAGTTTTTCGTATAATTCCATGTCAATGTGAAAATCTTACCACAACTTGCCTTATTAAGAGTAAAAATTTACTTTGCTATAGAAACGTTATAATCGGCAGAAAATATAAATGTCATTGTGTAGGCCCATAAAAAATTATACATTATATACTAGAGTTTTTGCATAATGTTATGTCTAATAGAAAATTTTTACTATAACTTGAACTTATAATCAGTAAAATCATTTAGAGCATAAAATGTCAAAAATGTTGATACGCCTTCAGGAATGCTTATAGAGGAGAAAACGCAGTATATTAAATATGGCCGCGCTCCCTTAAGAAAAATAAGCAGCTGTCCTTAACAACTGACAGGTGTTATATCAGGCACAAATGTAAAACAAAGAATTATTTTTGTCGTCAACAAAGTGATATTTCAAGACCTGGCATAGCCCAGTGTACAAAATTACTATCATTCAAACAGTGAAGCATATTTCAAGCGTCCAATAAGACACGAGAGCGGCCACTGAACTAACTCGTAGCTACCTCACTCGACAATAGCGCAAGAAGACTAAACACACAAAATAGCTCAGAAAAATATAAACAGCTGCTAGGACTACAACAAAAACCACAACTACGTGAAAGTGAATGAACTGTGTTCTAAATATCGAGTAAAATGAATTGGAAACAATTACCGGCATTATACAAAATTTAAATTTATTATACAACATGTAAAAAACGCCGCTGTCCTTGTGTTTAAGAAACTATTTAAGAAACTAGTAGATTTATTCTGAGTTCCCGCCGTCTTAAAATACTGAATTAATTCCAAGGCTTTGTTGAAAACTTGTTGATAGTGTTAATCTGGCCACGAGACCGAGCAAAGCTACATAGCTTCTGCAGGATTTGTTTATCGGCGATGGAAAGGTAACATTTCATGTGTTGAGCGCTCGTGATGTTACTTTGAGATGATACTGGAGCAGTGGCGGAATGCAAGGGCGGATGAAACGATAATAACCCGAGAAAACCTGATAACCCACAAACATATCCTCCGTCTTGTTTTCCTACATTGCAAAATCGGGAGCGAACAAGACGACATGACATGTGTTCCAAAATACGTAGTTACAAAAATATAAAATATGTTTGTGTTTTCTTTATGCACCAAACGCAACGTGAAATGATTAATGCGCCTTTTAACTTGATATATTCTGCTACTATCTGACAAATCTTAATTAATCTCACTTCTGACTATCTCATTGTTCTGCAATGAGTATTTATCAGGCTTCCGCAACTATGTGTGTGTGTATATATATATATATATATATATATATATATATATATATATATATATATATAGACACACACACAAATACATGCATATGTTTACATACCTACGTGGCTTGATCCGTTAGTCTGATACTTGCAGCAAAGGAGATTAAATGAGAGTCAAAGTATAAGTAATTTATAAATGGATTAATAAAAATTATTTTCTGTCAATTTAAAGAAAACTGTTTCAAATAAAAATAAAATATTTGTACAAAATTTGCTAAAAAAATATTGCAGAATTAAAATAAATATATTCACCAGTATTGTCTTTTAAATAGTAACTATTATACGTATATATTTTAAAAAAAGTTGTCAATTTGTAGTACTATTACATAAATTTTGTGTGGAATAAATTTTCTACCAAACAGGTATCTTTAAAGTTGAGTTAGTCAGAACGTATTTTATTTAACACAAATTCGCCTTTTTTTACCTTGTGACTACATGCTTGGTACGGCCCTTTATTTCCTAACAAATTATCGTCGTGGGAAAATACACGTGAAATTTTATATCAAAGGTACTGGTTAATTGAACTGAATCGACAGTTTCATATCGTATCTACAGCTTAATATCACAGTGAATATTACAAAGTGTAGCACAAATAAACTAAATTATTATTCTGAGTAAAAGGCCCCCACTTAGTAAACGTTTCGAACAACTTGCACAACTACATCCCCGCACACATCTGCAACCTATCTTCGCTCGGCGCGGTTCTGGCTGTCTAACTGCAGGCGCTTCTTCGCCGCCTATTTTGGGTGTACAGCTTCGTTACAGCCTACTACGCTACATGTAGAGCTATTTCAAGGAATTAAATGTTGATCCGAATTTAGTTTAAGATTATCATTGGTTTCAAAACATAATGGAAAATGCGCACATCCCTTTTAATCACATATCAGTCTACTTTTAAATTTTCACTTATGAAAAATACATACAATCAAATAAAAACCAGATTAAGAAGGGATAAACGTACAAACATTAACAGTAGCGAAAAAGACTATTCCCGGTTAAAGGAAAAAGTTTAAAGCTTGTCTTGTCAATTATTATAATATTATGTTGATTGTAGCCTCAGGCAGTATATTCTATGTTCGATGAGCTGTATGCACTGTGTTTATTACTTTAATTGTTACGTTGATATTAAGCACGCTGCCTACCTCAGAACACATTCGAGGCCAAGGAGAGAGATTTCTATGTTAGATAAGATGGGGCTCAAGCCACCTTCCGAGATATCGCTTCTAGACAAAAACATACCCTTCAACGAAAAGTGGAGAGCATTGCTATCGGAAACAATTTTTTTAAAATCTGAACACGTGTTTTCGATTATTAATAAAAGTAGTTATTTGTTCACAGTTTCCAGAACATAAACAAAACCAATCTAACAGCAACATGGGTGTCATCGAGATGAAAAAAAAGTGTAATCATGGCAGATACGTAGATTCAACAAGTACTGAGCCATATGTAATATAATTTAACATGCAATTCCCTACAATGCTATCAGCAGGTTGGCAGCACTCTTAAAAAAGAGTAGGAAAGATACAAATTATCGTAAGTAACGTATATTTGCAGTGTTATGTTTATGTAAACAAGGGTGACCAGCCAACAGCCAGGATGGAAGATACATCAGTAATTACAGCACGACTTGTATACTACACACCGAGTCACAGTGACGTATGACAGAAGCGAGGAGCTCGGCAACACGACCTTGGCGGGCTAGGCTAGTGCTGCCTACAGGGTATCAGCCACCAACGACGGCAACAAATGACTAGCACGTCGAGCACAGAGGAGGGTCGCGGGCTGCGAGGTACTGCGGGGGAGTGAAATAACAAACGTGACAAGTTTAATAAAACGTCCGGCAAGCGCGCGGGGTGAGGTAGGAAGGGTCAAAGCCCTAGCAGAGTGTTTGAGAGCGGGTGGGGGAGGGAAGGAGTGAAAGTATGCTGCGGCCGGGGCCGGGGTCACAGGTCGAGAGAGGGCCGTTGAATGGGGGAAGGGCTGACTCACAGCAGTGCGCGGTGTGGGTCAGGGGGGAAGGATAAGGGCTTGTTGTCACGGGGGAGGTGAGGGCGCATTCCGACACGACATTGTGGGGCACGTGGTAACCAGCCTAGGGGGATAGTAGCATTCCTGGCCACGCACGCAATATTGGGTCCTTGTACAGTAGTCTTGTCGACAAGCTCAGCGCACCCCTAGGTATGGGCCACCCTGTGTAGCGAGCTCTACACAAGCTGTGCATACGTATAGGCTGTTCGCTATAAACTGAGCACTCAGCAGAACTTGTCATTTATTTCAAATATAATTTATTATGCCAATAGATGTTAAATTGCGAGAATGTTGAAACGTTTACACTGGTTTTTAGTTACAAGGAAGATTTCATATTAAAACTAGTAAAGATGCCGGCAAAACGGCTGAAAGAAAACTTTATGCAAAGCTCACTTTAACGTGAACGGTCTTTAACAGCAGATGCTCGGGGCGGCTGGACCGCACAAATATGTATCATCGCACGGCTTAAGGTGGCCGTCCGTCTCGGCCGCCGAGCGGTGTACGGAGCTTCGGCCGTTCCTAGGTAACTTGAAAACTGCTTATAGTTAGAGATGATGGTTTATCGCGGGAAAACTTGACTGTTTGCTGGGTTTCAACGTACGTTCAGCTTATGAAAAGATGACAGACATTCGCTTGTGCATAGAGTTGTTGCCCTATTTGACTAAGACAATAAAAAACCCGCTATTGTAATATTTGATGCATGTTATTGGTATGCAGACAACTGCATTGGGTCAGACGTATAGCACCCAATCATACATGTCGCAAGAAACCACAGTGTTTTCAAGGGTATGTTGGTTCAAAAAATGATCGCGATATACCACCATCTCTACTTATAGTACATTAGTGATGTATGCTTATAAATAGCATTTGAAGAACTTTACACGTGTGTATACCCATTCCAGGCTCACCACTATTCATTAAAACATATAGTCTAGAGGCCGAAAATGGCGAAAGTGGAAGTTTTTGCGTTTTTCTAAGTACAGGTATAAAAATCTTGGCGCAGAATCTTTAAAAAGGCATGGGCATGTAGAGTAAATTTTTGTCTTAAATAATACGTCATAAATGATTGGGTAAAATAAAAGTCTCATACAGGAACGTTGTCGTCGAGAAGATTGCACGTCAATTCAGTGACTTGCGCCTAGAGGTCAACGGAAGGCGTGATGCAAGTACTGCCTCATCCTTACTGCTTCCGCACTTTCAGGGATAAAACGTGCAAAATACGTTGACCAAAGCGGCCACTTTAAGGTCGCTTCTTACCTCGGAGCCCTGGCGAAACAAGGATAGACATTAACATGTTAAATTATACTATGGGCCGTTCACGAGAAAGTGAGCACTGCACAAAGTTTTCTTTCAGCAGTTTTGCAGCCATATAAAAACATCCATGTAACTAAAAATCAGTGTAAACGTTTCAAAACTCTCAACAGTTAACATCTGCTCGCCAAATAAAACATATTTTTAATTTATTTCAAGTTATACTGAGTGCTTGGTTTATAGTGAACAGCCTCTTTTATAGATGCGGCTCAGGCATTACTCCTTGATATCGCTTTCCGGCAAAAAAGGTTTTCTGTATTAATAAGGGGAGAATATTGCCAAATAAATGAAAATGTAGGAAAACGTTTATAACAATGTTCTTCCGAGTGTTCTTTTTAAATGAAAATACTTATTTGCTTACAGTTTTCAGGATATCGATAAAAAGTATAAGTATATTCTATTTAAATGTAGGCATTATTAACATAAACAAAAAAATTCAGTGGTGGAATACACACACACACACACACACACACACACACACACACATATATATATATATATATATATATATATATATATATATATATATATATATATATATATATATATATGTGTGTGTGTGTGTGTGTGTGTGTGTGTGTGTTCAACAGGTACTAAGCCTAAAATGTAATTTCCATTCTTGCTCGGCCAGGGCTTCGAGTTAGGCAGAGCCCTTAAGGCTGTTCATGCATGAAAAACAAATGTCTACATTAAAGCTCATTACATAAGGTTGTATTGGAAAATATATATTAATAATTTTTATTTATTTCTTATATTTTTTTCTTCGAAAATTGCATTTATGGAGGTCGACTTACGTCTGGAGAGATCCAACCGTTTGAACACCAGAAGCAAGACAATGATAAGAGTGGCATTGCCACTGTCAGTAAGTGCCACATTGCCACTGTGCACCAGCGACTAAAGTAGTGTGCAAGCCTCCAGTCAGTGACTCGCATAAATGAGAGTTTTAGTGATGACCCTATATTTAAGCTGGAAAAAGTTTAGAACAGAAGTTTTGTTTGCACGCCAAATGCATTTTAAAATATCGAAGACTGGAAAAGCCTTTTTCGACTATGTTGACGCATTCTTGCAGTTTTAAAAGTGTCATTTCTACATTGTATGGATCGAGTTTTATTTTCTCTTGTAAACATATGTGTGAGAATATTAACAATTTTGACAAAAAACTTTCTTCAAATACGCTTCAAGACAGTTTCCAAAGTGACGGAGATCTTAAGGTGGAACATTCTTTGCTATCTTGGAATTAATACAACTTTTGTTATTACTCGTATTCCTTATTTATTCAATATACATTTGGCCATGATAGTACGTAGAATATGACTTGGCCAATAAAACTGAACTATGACACAAATACAATTGTGTCAATTATTTAGCATGAGGGATTGCAGAAGTTGAATTTAAAAAAAAAATCGATTTCTGTTACCCCATGAGATAAATTAATGTACGTAATATATTAGCAGTCAATAGTTACATATAAATATATTTAACACTTTAAGTAGAAATGTCATATGTGGAGAGTAAACGAGGGCGAGGACATCACACCCAGGTGCAGACTTACTGGGCGCTTGTAGGCATCTGCTTGTTCCGGAGTATAAGATGAGGCCCTACATAAATGGAGAGGCGCCGGAATGTAGGGCCTGTGGAAACGGGAGATCCCCGAGAAAACCCACCAACCTGCGACACCGTCCCGCACGATTCCCACATGCGAAAATCCACACGGCCCGGCCCCGCTGAGATCGAACTCGGATCGCCTTGGTGGGAGATGAGTGGTCTGACGACATTTTCACGAAGACACAGCCAACCCCGTACCATAAGCAGATATATAAAAATAAATCGGGAGCAAATGCTATTGTAAAAATTAAATAAATCCAAGATAACTGTACATGTTCCAGGCTACATGACGGATATACGACTGACGTTCCGCGCATCGTTTAGCGGTCTGGCAGACGACGGCGCCCTAACTTCAAACATTCCCATCAACCTGTCAGGAGCTATGAGTAACTGGGTGGTGCTCCACCCCTCTATCTTACACCATACCTTCTCCCTATCCCCTTCCACCACACACACGCACATACACACACATACACGTCCCAGGCGCGTGACGGAAATAGGGCAGGCGATAAATCCAAGAACCATCATCGCACTATTTAACTGCGCTGTTCACGGCTGCTTCTTGCGCTATCACGTTACCTCGTCTTTTTACGGTGCACAGGAATAGCTGCACAAAGCAGCGCGGGCTCGATAAATCATGAAGAACGAAACCAAGAGCGACACTAACCGCTGAGTAGCGGGCGTGAGCTGTGATCATGGGGCGCATAGAAAGTCTCAGACGACAGGTCGAAGATATTTCAAACTGTCGGAGCGATGCGGCCTGCCTTCTCTTAAACATACTCTCACATTTACATTGTAATTTGTTTAACTTTTATACACGTTACTTCATATTACAACTCGACTTCTTTGTGGTAATACATTTATTTTATGTACTACAGTTGACATTTCTAAATCAAAATTTCTCTCCTCTGGGAACTTCAAATACACTCGCTAAACATAATCTCACAAATGTTTTCATAACATTTTAAATCTTGTAGCAATATTATTTATATCTCAAAACAGAAAATGGATTTCCGCCGAAAGCGATGTCATTAAAAATGACTGGGCAGCGCAGAACATAATTTAACATGTAAACCTCTATTCTCGATCACATCCTCTCTCAGGTAGCCATTCCCTTAAACACACTAAACAAAATTCATAATGAAAAACATTCCATGAGGTACTAAAGATGCTGTCTACCAGACGCAATTTGGGTTCGAGGCGTGTAAACAGGAGAGCGAATCGACCTATGTAAATTAGCCACTCGAATGTAAAACGGTAGTAGTATTATTTGCAACACATTCCAGCTCGTTACCCGCCAAGTTCCATGGCGCGTGTTGTAATGGGTGATAATTTCTTACATAATCACATTGGAAATAAGTTCAGCAGTTTGGCAGTGTTTGCGAGTGAGACAAAATAAATGGAGTGCAAAGTGTGCAGTTGACCAGTGTACGCAACGCAGTATTATATCCACGCGTAAGTCAGTCGAAAATAGTAATTTTTCATAATCAGTTAATGTTATTTACTTGCCCCTTTCATGAACATATATGATTTGTGTACGTGGCAAGCAGTTATGAATGAAGTTTCGTGCGAAGACGACTGTCATCATTCTTGGTAATGACGAAGAATCAACTAGTAACACACGCAATAAATGTTAAGATAAAATAAACACTCTAAAAATAGTTTGTAAATTTGCCACACGTGCGTATAGGAGCGCTAAGAAAGTAGGCACCTATGGTAAAATTGTTTCCCACACATCCATGGTAGTACTCATTAACTTTTTTATAAAACAGTCAAATGTATACTGAAGTTACCAAACTTGTATTGTAACAACTGTAAAAGTTACATATCTACAAGGCGGAAGTATGGTAATTGTCCCATACTGCGTTTAGGTTAATTTCTTCATAAATATTTTAGTGAGTATTTTTACAGTGTACTCTTTACATAGCCTATATACCACTCACAGTAACTGACTCAACATGCATAATGAATGGAATGAATGCAAAATATATTAGTACCATTTCTTTAGTTCATTGTTTCTTTGAAATATTAATAACTAGCATTCTTATAACAAAACAGGAACCTTTATTCCAGTCAAAATGTTTTAGTAGCATTAAACATAAATATCGCATCACTGTAATACACCTCCAGAAGTAAGGTAAATCAACTTTAATAATAGTGTAAGCAAGCAACCCCTCTATAGTTGAAGAGAATTCCATCTGCAACGCATTTACGTAGGGAAAGTGCCTCAAACGAAAAAAGGAGGGGGAAAAAAACAATTTTCGTGCAGTCGATTTACGACAAACTCGATAGAATGTAAGTTAATTAAACGCAGGAAAAAAATTTTAGTTTTTTTTTATGTGTAAATACTTATTTGTTCATAGTTTCTACAGAGTACTTGAAAAAAAAAAACAGTCAAAACGATTTTCTATCAATGTGCGACGCATGACGAAGAATAAAAAAAACGCTATATGTTACTTTCACAGGTACTGAGCTCAACTTCATATGATTTAACATGAAAAAACTTATCCTAACTCTTGCCAAGGCTTCAGGGACGACAAACCGAAAAATAGTTAAACTGCATATATTCCCTAGTAGAGTGGTCTGCTTGAAATGACATGTCCTGACAACAAAACTGGTTGTTACAATTACATTTCTCAGGCATTTGTGAGTAATGTAGAAGTTGACGCGCACTTCCAGGCAGCCCGCTGCACAACTCGTGTTTTAGGTCACATCATACTCACAGAGGGATGGAATGAAAATAAAAGTTTACCTAAAGACTTACGGCACTTAAATTACTCATCCGACCTATCAGTAGTTGCCTAGCATGCTGAAACTATATTTGGTAATTTTTTTTTATTTATGCGACAAACTTTTTTTTTCTTTTTTCTTTTTTTTTTTTTTTTTAAACTCTCCTGAGGAAAATTATTTAACATTTGATTTAATATGTATCCAAACATTTATATTATCCATCTCCTTAATTAAAGTAAAAAAAGTAATATTAATTTTAATACTTTCATTTTTGTAACTGTAAAATATGTGATAGGGACCTTTATACAAACAAATATATTTATACAACTTAAAATGTACTAAAAATTAAATGTAAATTGTATCACATTTTGACAATAAAATACGTAACATGCATCAGTTTCTTAAGGGACCTCTATACCTGCATTTGGAACGTGTTGCGACGAATGCTGAATATTCTTTTTTCGACGAAAGTACTCATTATAGGCCTATTTGTATTTTCGTAAGAACACAAATTTAAACTAACGTCCCTGTAAAATTTGACAAACTAGAGTGTTGTTGGAAACATGAATATCGAGCTCTTAAAATGGCTAAAATAACCTTTTTATAACTGCCGTATTTGGGAACATACCAACTGGTTTGGAATACACAAAGATAAAAATATGTGTTGGACTTCAACCTACGCTTCTCATAAATAATATGAAGTGGTCACCACTTAGCACGTAGAGGTGACACTACAAGACAAAAGCATGTCAGCGACACAGTTAACGCTTAATCGATTTCATGCCTCACACACACACACACACACACACACAAACGCTGCCTATCTAGGTAACCACCTTAATGACTCTGGTAAGGTATAGTATATAAAAGGATAGCAAGTTGAATGCTAATTGTTTGGCTACGGACATTTATTTCCCTTTGCTGGTGGCGCTGATTGCGGTACTAAGTCAACTTACGGCCACGGGTTCCTATTTATGTTGTTTTTGCGAGTTAAATTTTTAAATCCTGAAAGGGAGCAGATATCGCAAAACCGTTACATAGAAATGTTGGAAACTGTTTTCACTCCATAGCCAATTTTTTTTTTTTTTTCAGATCATAAGTACCTATATAATTTTGGCTGGTTATCGACTTAATTTAATTTTCTTAATGTCAATAATTAGCAGAAATTATAAATATTTATGTATTGAAATAATTAAGTAACATTGGACAAACAATTTCATAATTTATATTTTATGGTTCTACGATACCGGCTCTCTTTCAGGATTAAAAAAAAACATACTTAAATAGCATAAATAGGGACCCGTGGCCTTAAGGCCATGCTCATTTGTGTATATTTTTTTCAATAATTATTTTTTAAGACTAGACGAGAGCATATATAAAATCTGTTCGCCAGTTATGTTTAAAATGGCACACTTATTTCAATACCGTTAATACTAGTGCCTTAACTAATAATGCAATCAACGACTTTTAGTCGAAATCGTATAATATCTCGTCTTGTAAAAAAATAGCTATGGCGGCAAACCCCATTTTTAACCTGGCTGGCGTTTCTGGAGAAAGTTTCTTCCTCCGGGAATGCTAGGTCCCTTGCCAAACTCGTCCTTGAGATACTCGATTAACTTGCTAGCCTCTAGTTAGTAGTGTGCCCGGGGTTCGTAGACCTATATAGGTCATTCGGGATAAAGTGAGCACTAAAGATTTTACCTTTGAAAAAAAAATCGCTAGCCATTTCTGCATATAAGTCAACACTGACAACAGTTACATTATTGTTTGTATGGTTGGTAGTTCTGAGTATATTCCTATTTGAATACAGCATTAGCGAAAGAACAACAGATGATATAGACCTCTCTGTATTCAATAAACTTTTAAATATTTCATTTATGATATTACTGACATTTCTAATGACTGTATAATTTAACTTAATTTGCGCCAGCAGAATGTGACACTACCTGGCCGTTGCACGTGGCCGCTTGTTTCGCGCCTCAGACAGTTCAAAATTCCACCGACAGGTGGGATCAGAGTTGCGTTTACGCCGCTTCGCTTGCTTGAAACTGAGTTCAACCAGATCATAATTTTTGTTCCACACATGAGAAAATATGTTATTTATTGTAGGACTCAAAGAAAATTGAATTCTTGGATTGTGTGGGTCACGTATGTTATTAGTGGCGGATTTCAGTTACAAATTAAAATATACTTATGCCGGCATTTACGAGATTCGTAACGGTAATTGTGCGTGTTGTATCAATTAGAGTCGTTGGACAAACCAGTATTATAAGACGTTAACTCGCAGGTATTTATAACTAAGATTACTATTGATTGTATCATATATTTAGCCCTTGTGCATTTAATGGGTTGATAGTGTAGATAAAATTTTTTTATCGAATCACTGTAGCCTGATACAGATGTAAACATTGTACAAGCCTATGTAAATAAACGTACGTGGCAGTGTTTATGTTTACATGCAGCGGAAAGATATAAACTAGTAGAAAATAGAAATTAATCAGGGCTTTTTCGAGTGCTCACTTTACTCCGAATCACCTACCTATAGTTGGCATGTCAGTACTGCTGTTTGTTCGGCGCCTGGACTGCTGACTCGCAGACGATGCAGTTGGCGTGTGGGTGGTGTGAAGGACGCTGGCGCCGTGTGTCCTAGGAGTCGCGACGCCCTGCTGGAGGAACATTGTCTCGCCTCCTCTATGACGTCCGCACCTTGCCATCTGCATTCTTGCACACTCATTCCAGATAAACTGAGCACTTTTTAAACCATTGTTACTTTTTTAATTTTCAGATAATTTATAATATCCGACAACTTTTTAATGCAAACAAAGCAATCTATGTAACAATCAAAGTATGTAGATAGAACTACATTCAAAAGTTAACATTTGCGTTCACAATAAATAATATTTTTTAGTGATCATTCTAGACTAGGCGATCTTCAACAGTGGTTAGTTTATCGCGAACCATCTATAATACTTTCCCTCTGGACGCAGCTACTGTTAGTACATTATGCCATTTTATACTAACAATAAATTTAATAATAAAATACTAACATTTTGTAACTATACGTTCCAAACATTAAATACTGGTAGAAATTGATTGTATTAGATAAGTAGTGCTGTATATTCGACAGATACTGAGTCGCATCTAAAGTAATTTAACGTGTGTAACCTTATCCTCGTCATCTCTGATAAAATTATAAGCTTAACATAGCATTAAGGATGTATCAGTATATATATATATATATATATATATATATATATATATATATATATATATATATATATATAAACACACACACATACACAGTCTATACAGGATGTTTCTTAAATAGGGGGACAAACTTTGCATGCGTGGTCCTCTCGAAAAAAGAAGACGACAACATGTTATGCACTATCCACCTAAATGTAATATGAAGGGAGTTATGAGCCCCCAAATATCAAATTTGAAAACTGTATTTTCCCAAAATATCGGAAACTAATTGACTTAACAATACAATATTTTCAGCATTGCTTAATGATATTGGGATCTTCAAACCAGCAGCAAAGTCTGCTTGATACCTTCCTCCCTTATGAAGATAGTGGGAGTGGCTACCCTCTAATTGCATACAACTTTGTCAACGTCAGGATATGTGAACAATTTAAGACGGTGTATTGTGTAATAAGACCTGTGTGACGAAAATTGTCCTCTTGTTGAAACTGTCTAGGACCTATCGTTTTCGTGTAAAACGCACACAAATGTTCGGTTGTTGCTACAGAGGGCCAGGAAGGAACTGTTGGAAACGGAGGTACTGTATTGTTTGAGACGTACGACATAAGAGTGTAAACATGAGTGGACATTTCTGTAACTAACAGTTGTATTATTGTTCATATATCATTTTGCAGAGTATTTCCTGTAACATTGTTATTATTCCGATACCTTGCATAGATGCCATTTACATACTGCGTCAATTTGTGATTCATTATGTTCGTACTTGTCTGAAAAATGATACACCACTTTACATAAACAAACAATATCTTCAGCATTGCTCATGGGGTCTTCAACCCTACCGCAATAGCTGGTTGATATCTACCAGCCTTACCACAATATGTAGTAGGGGAGGCTACCCTCTAACGGCGTAGAACGTTGTTACCATCGGGATATTTGAACAGTTGGAGATGATTTATTAAGAAATTAGGCAATTCATAATACATACTACTACAACATTATCGTACAAGACCTCATTTATTACTTGGCCTACCCTCAGGGGGGCAGTAAGATCTAAATTGGTATAGTATCTTTTAGGGCGAATACTTCGAAAAACACGAACAAATACGAATTTTCACTATAAAAAACTCGAAAAAAATATACGGGTTGCTAAATTTTAATTCCTGTAGCAATATCCTCCCCATCTCAATGTAGATAATACGATGTTTGTCCAAAATTGAAATAACCACATTGACTGGACACGAAATCAGGACGGTGGAGCCAGAAAACGAACCCTAGGTCCATAAGTTTCGCATGTCTGCTGTGTCTAGTGAAAGGTACTTTAATGGCGCTGTTGACCTCGGAGCCCTGGAAATATCATGCATGACCAGAGGTTGCTTTGCATGCTAAATGATATTATGTGGGGCTCTACCTGATGAACCGACATGTCACCGCTGACTTTTATTGATCATCTAGGTGTCGCCCACGTTGATTGAAGATATTTTAGACAGTTTCTTTCGTTACTATAAAAACTATGAACAAATGAGGCGCTCGGGTGTAAAAAATGGTATCTGACATTTGTAAAATTTTAGGGAATCACATGTTCAATGTTTGAAAAAATATACAAACTTGAAACATCATTTTGCTTGTGTTTTTGCTTCATTTACTTTTTAATGAACATATAAACATTACGTTAGCCATTACAAAATACATACAACATTTTTTTTTACATGGTG